>SJYX01020237.1:179480-190972 GCA_006410675.1 Oreotragus oreotragus
TGTGAGAGTTGGACTGTGAAGAAGGCTGAGCGCTGAAGAATTGATGCTTTTGAACTGTGGTGTTGGAGAAGACTCTTGAGAGTCCCTTGGACTGCAAGGAGATCCAACCAGTCCATTCTGAAGGAGATCAGCCCTGGGATTTCTTTGGAAGGAATGATGCTAAAGCTGAAACTCCAGTACTTTGGCCACCTCATGCGAAGAGTTGACTCATTGGAAAAGACTCTGATGCTGGGAGTGATGCGGGGAGGGGGAGAAGGGAACGACTGAGGATGAGATGGCTGGATGGCATCATGGACTCGATGGACGTGAGTTTGAGTGAACTCTGGGAGATGGTGATAAACAGGGAGGCCTGGCGTGCTGCGATTCACGGGGTCGCAAAGAGTCAGACACGACTGAGCGACTGAACTGAACTTTCCCCTTTCACAATAAAAGAAGTAGTAAGATCACTTTTATTCATTGTAGAAGTAAAACAATCACAATTGTAACCTCAGGAAATTTGAAAACCCCGTTAACTTCTTAAGGAGCTAGGATGATATTATCTGATATTTTTACTGTAATTCATAGAAATGATCTTTTATTAAAAAATGTAGTTTTGGGGTCATTTTTACATGTGCTGTGAGTTTTGATCATAGCTATTTTCCTCTTTGGGCAAAGTGAAGTTTTAATTTTCAGATGACTTAAAGAATAGGGGCTATATGTTTTCAATTTTTTTTTATTGGGCAAGAAAATACCTTGAAAGCCTGTGCTTGTGAGTAAAAAGAGACTACCTTTGAGTGCATCGTTTCACTTGAGTTGTCATTAGACACTGTAAACAAGAATAAAAGTTTGAGAAAACAAACAGCACTTCTTTCAATGACTGAATAGTAATTTCGATTACTGATTCTGTGGGTGTTTGATTGCAGAAAAGGAAGGAAACCAGTAACTTGGTTTGGGTTTCTGTTCTGTGAATACACAACTGGGAGAGACGTTTGGAATTACGTAATCCACATCCACTGCTTTAGAAATCAAGAAACTGATAATCCAGACCGCATTTAAAACTGCACTTGAGAAAGACAGGAAAGATGTGAATACAACTTGACTGGCCTTCAGGTTTTTACGAAACGCTTGTAGACAGTGTCCAAAGGCAAGACCATGTTATGAGTAAAGAATCAAGCTCTTTGGTCAGTGTATGTGGATCATTATCTGCTGTCTTTAATGAAAGTTGCACAGTTAATGCATGAAATGGCATTGGTGCTGGCATTTACAAAAAACACTGTGTCCCCAGAATCAGCTTGTATAGTCAAAAGGGCAGACCTAGGCGTCATCTAGAACTGAAGAATGGCAAATCCTTCCCTTACAGCCCGTGTAACCTCGGACACTCAGCTTCGCTGTGTGTGTGCACTCAGTCGTGTCCGACTCCTTTGTGACCCCGTGGCCTGTAGCTCACGAGGCTCCACGGACTATAACCCACCAGTCCATTATCTTTAGTTAATCCGTGAAATTCTCCGGAAAAATACTGGAGTGGGTTGCCATTTCCTTCTCCAGGGGATCTTCCTGACCCAGGGATCGAAACTGCATCTCCTGTGGCTCCTTCGTTGGCAGGCAGATTCTTTATCACTAAGCTACCTGCGAAGCCCCCAGCTTCTCTATAACAGGAGTTAAAATAGCTACAGCATGGAGGTGCAGGACAGCCTAAGTGTAATAACATAGTAGGCTCTTAATGAAGAGGTGTCCTGTTACCTCATTAAGAAACAGGTTTTAAAAACGGAAAAAATAAGTGGAACTTAAGGGATGAATGAGCAATGTCTGACATCATGAATCTGTCCGTTTAGGTGCTGAGCTATGTTCTGACCCTTCTCATGATGGTTCGGATGAATTTCTTGGCCCTAGATTTGCAAGGCTCATTTGATTGCTTACACAGATCCATCCTGAGTCAAGCTGATGGAAAGCTGTAGATGACAGAAATCAATGATGAGGCATAGCAAACCACAGGCAGCAGAAGCACCGTGTTTATAAGAGTTGCTCTGGGGCTGAAGCTACCTTGATTGGACCCACAATAATACAACAGCACAGAATGACACCTCGTATTTCTTCTCATTGCACCCCATTACCCTTCTGTTCCCAAGGATTTATGCCAACATTGTTACGTAGTTAGGAGCAGAGGTGGGTTCTAGGATGTTGAAAAGTATTTACATAGCTGACTTTTTTCTTTTCATTTCTNTTGATTGGACCCACAATAATACAACAGCACAGAATGACACCTCGTATTTCTTCTCATTGCACCCCATTACCCTTCTGTTCCCAAGGATTTATGCCAACATTGTTACGTAGTTAGGAGCAGAGGTGGGTTCTAGGATGTTGAAAAGTATTTACATAGCTGACTTTTTTCTTTTCATTTCTCTCTTTATCCAGCAGATGTCACTCATTCTCTTTAGTTAGCCCATTTTTCGTCTTACCTGCCGAGGACCAGCTGAAGAGAAATCACCTTTAGTTATTATGTCAAAGTGACATGTTTGTTGAACTGTAACAATAATCCTTCTCCCCATTAGTCTATCGGGGACTCGCGGCATCACCGTACTCAAGCAGTGATGAACTTTTATTTTCTCATTTAATTAAAAAGAAAATGTCTGTAACAGGCTCCAAAATGTATAACTGGGAAATAAATGAAGGGAAAAAAAAAAAAAAAAAACAGGGAAGACATGTAGGGATAAATTTGCCTTTGTGGTAAAATACTTTGTAGGTTCAAGAGAAAGGACAAATCCGTTGTTGATGCTTGGCATCAACAGGTTGTGATTTTACTCTAGAGTTTAGAATAAAAAATGCAGTTTATGCAGTTCGTAGTGTGTGTCTGTGCAGATGTGTGAAACAATGTGCTTTTTAATCATTCCTGCTGCAATAACAAATACATTCATGCTGGCTTTGGGCTTGGTAACTGGAGCTGATTTTATAAAACTCGAGTAACACAAGCTTAACGTATAAGAGGTAAGTTTCCTTCAGTTTCTAAAAGTAAGGAAGTGCCTCTTTAAAAAAGTACATATTGCAAGCAAGAGTCTATGTATCCTGTTTCTCCAACTAGCTCTGTATTTTAAGTCTACTTTTTCCTCTTAATAGGGACTGGTAGGTGATCCTCCGAGTGTCCATGGGATTTTCCAGGCAAGAGTACTGGAGTGAGGTGCCATTGCCTTCTCCGATATTCATTAAAGGGAAAGACAATGCCGGTCTTTCTTTGTCAGCAAATGCTGAATTAATATGGGAGAAGAGACCATCTCTCTGCAAGCCTGTTTTTGACTCTTGTACTTCCAGTTGGCCTGTTGGAACAGCTGGACTGGATGCGAAGCTTCAGTGCAGGCGTTTATGTTCTTAGGTGATGGTGCTTTCTGACGGAGGAGTTCTAGGGGGCGGTGGTGCTTCGCCGGGTGGGAGGAGGGGGCTCAGCTTAATCTGCTTCTGCTCCTGGTGCAGCTCCTTGTCTGTGGGCCATTTACAACCAGAGAAACAAAAAATACCCGATTTCTCTTCATTTTACTTATTTAGAAATTTTTGGCTTCGTATATAATTTATGCAGTTTTTAGATACAAAAAGCCAGTTTGAAAGTGTCTATTAAACAGCAGCTATTCATCAGGAAACACAGAAACAATCAGTGACAAAGAGATGCCAAACTAATAAAATTCAGGAAAGAAGAAACCGAGTTGGATACTGAACAACTATTCAATAACTTTATGGAAAAAAAATAGTACAGTTTAGTAATTTGAATAGGAAAATAGGCTACTATTCAATTTTGAAAATCTGATATGCAAAGTTTTACAACATAACAGTAGTATCCAGAATAGCTAGCAAAGATCGTTTTTATACTAGACATTTCCTCATGGACCCCAGTGATACCCTAAATGTTACATTACTGATGCATACGTCAGAATTTACGAAAACAGTCCTCTCCTGTCTCCTGCACTCACACTTCATTCAGTTTTTTAAAGATGTAAAACATTTAAAAAATTTTTATTTTTTAAGTTTATTTATTTATTTTTGCCATGCAGCGTTGCTTGTGAGAAAGACCAGGGATCCAACCTGCACCCTGGGCAGTGAAAGCTTGGAGTCCTAACCACTGGACGTCCAGGGACCTCCCATAGCTTAGTAGTAGGCACTCAGTTCTCCAACTTAGGCCATCCATGTGGGAAAGGGAACAAATGATAATAAAGGTAGAAGCAAGAGAATATCATGGAAATGATAATGGAGGTCCAGGATAAGACGCAAACTGCAGGCTGAAGCAGAGGAGGGGGAGATGCGTGCTCCTGGGAGAACCTTGTACTAATGGGCCGCTAGCATCCAAGATACACTGATGAGCTTTTCTGGCAGTTGCTCTATAGCCGTGCTCCCATGAAAAATCACAACTGCTATCACAGTGTCAATGCCTAGTGAAATACACACGCTACTTTTTCCATGAACTTCAATATTCAGTGCCAGAGACAGGTACAATGGAGGTGAATAAACTGTCTCCTTCCCAGATTCCCACATCTGCACTTTTAAAGAGACATAGCTGAAGGAGGCTTTAGGTACCTATAGTTTATTATTTTTCAGGACCGTTTTCAAAATGCAATAGAGATCTCTTGAATTTGAATTTACACTGCAAAGGCTAGTGATATGAAAGCTTTGTTCAAATGAGTCCTCGCCGTGAAATATATTGTATATAAATGTGACAATTATCTTTCATTTGAAATACGGTGATGATTGTTGTTTACAGAATTAATTGAAAGTAAAACTTTATATGTTACTATACTTTCTCCAAATGTTCTGCAAATGCAGTTTCTATTTCAGGTGGCTGAAAATGTAGGATAGATGCTTAAAATAAGAATGCAGTCAGAGCCAGGGGCTTGTCTACGTTTGACAGTTTATTAGGATTTCCCTCTACCACCTGTCAATCACTTATAATTGGGCTTGAAAGTGGAGATAGGTTTCTGGTCAGAAGCTGGACTCTCTACTATCATCCTACTTTAGGCTACACATCACCCATTTTGGGATTACAGATTTTCCCCTCAATCTGAAACTAGAGTGTTCCTATGAAACCTTTTTGAAGCCAACAAGGCATAACATCAAGACTTTAAGACAAGGCATGAAGCAATGAGTTTAGGACACGCCTTGCTAAGGATGCACAGAATAAATGGAGGTAAAGCACAGATGCTCACACAGTCAAAGTTTGATGCTGAGATGCTGGGTACGGTTCCTGGAAAGGAGCTGGGAGGGGCTGGCAGGGCTTCCTCCTCAACATGACCTTGTGTGTCTATATCCTATTGTGGTGTCTTCCTTCTGTTAGAGATATTTTGATTTGACAACTAGAATGACACTTTGATTTCTACTTTTCCATCATAAGACTTAAAATGACACATTTTGCCTCTCTTACAAGGAGCCATTAAGGTATAGTTGTCTATATTTTTAGAGTTAACCCAAGCATCACTGTTTGTTTATTGATCACTCTTAAAGTCATAGCCATTACAATTTGGGAGTCAAATAAACAAGTAATAGGGGACTACCTATTTCTTCAAGTGCTGGACACTTCTTAAAATATACCAATGCTACTACTACCACTGTGCTTTAAGAAGTATTCAATTATCTTCATAGCTGTGGTTAGTCACTCATTCATATCTGACTCTCTGCGACCCCACAGAGTGTAGCCCACCAGGCTCCTCTGTCCACGGGATCTCCAGGCAAGAATACTGGAGTGGGTTGCCATGCCCTCCAATAGGGGTTTTTCCCAACCCGGAGATTGAACCCAGGTCTGCCACATTGCAGGCAGATTACTGTCTGAGCCACCAGGGAAGTCCATCTTCATAGCAGATCCACAAAAAGATTCAAGCATATACATTCAGTAAAAGCAGAAATAAGGAGAAAATCTAAAGCTCTATTCCCAAACCCTATAAGAGGGGGAAAAGAAATGAAAATGTATTAATCATCTTATTATGTGAGTCATGTAATTCTATACTTGAAATCAGTTATGTATGAACTTCAAAATATGCCTTAATAAAAAAGTCGAAGCAAACAAAAAAATTATGATTGAGATCAGAGATCTCTGTTTTAATGACTTTTCCTTTTATCTTTATTATTTTCTTTCACTTATTTTGGATTTTATTTGTTCTTTTCCTAACTTCTTAAAATGGAAGCTCAGATAATTAATTTTAAATGTTTCATCTTTTCTAAAATTAGAAGTTCTTTCTAAGCACTGGATTAGCTGCATTCCTCAGATTTGGGTATGTTATGTTTTCATTCTCATTTAGTTCAAAATGGTTTTCTGATTTCCCTGTGATTTCTTCTTATACTCATGGTTATTTTTTGTGTTAATTTCCAAATATTCTGGGACTTTCCTGATGCCTTTTTGTTATTGATCCTAATTTAATTCTGTTGTAATTAGAAACTATACTTTTAATGATTTCTGCCAATTATCTGTTAGAATTTTAAATGATACTGCACAGGGTCTATAGGTCAATCAGGATGGAATTTATATCTTAATAATATTGCATCTTATAACACATGAACAAGATACATTGATCCATATATTTATATCTTCTGCAAATCTATCAGCATTGTTTTATAGTTTTCAGTGTGCTAATACTTTATATATTTTTCCATCAGTTCAGTTAAGTTGCTCAGTCATGTCTGACTCTTTGTGACCCTGTGGGTGTTGTACATCAGGCTTCCCTGTCCATCACCAACTCCCGGAGTTCACTGACTCATGTCCATTGAGTCAGTGATGCCATCCAGCCATCTCATCCTCTGTCATCCCCTTTTCTCCTCCTGCCTTCAATCTTTTCCAGCATCAGGGTCTTTTCCAGTGAGTCAGCCCTTCGCATCAGGTGGCCAAAGTAATGGAGCTTCAGCTTCAGCATCAGCATCAGTCCTTCCAATGAATATTCAGAACTGATTTCCTTTAGGAGTGACTGGTTTGATCTTGCAGTCCAAGGGATTCTCAAGAGTCTTCTCCAACACCACAGTTCAAAAGCATCAATTCTTCGGTACTCAGCTTTCTTTATGGTGCAACTATCACATCGATACATGACTGCTGGAAAAACCGTAGCTTTGACTAGACAGACCTTTGTTGACAAAGTAATGTCTCCACTTTTTAATACACTGGCTAGGCTTGTCATGGCTTTTCTTCCAAGGAGCAAGTGTCTTTTAATTTCGTGGCTGTAGTCACCATCTGCAGTGATTTTAGAGCCCAAGAAAATAAAGTCTCTCACTGTTTCCATTGTTTCCCCATCTGTTTGCCAGGAAGTGATGGGACCAGATGCCATGATCTTAGTTTTTTGAACGTTGAATTTTAAGCCAGCTTTTTCACTCTGCTCTTTCACTTTCATCAGGAGGCTGTTTAGTTGCTGTTCACTGTCTGCCATAAGGGTGGTGGTGTCATCTGCATCTCTGAGGTTATTGATATATCCTGGCAATCTTGAGTCCAGCTTGTGCTTCGTCCAGTCCAGCATTTCACATGACATACTCTGCATTTAACTTAAGTAAGCAGGGTGACAACATACAGCCTTGGAAATACAGTATTTTGTCATGTTTGCCCTTAAGTATTTTGTATTTTAATGCTATTTGTAAAGAGTATTTTTAATTTCTTTTGTCAAGTGTTTGTTGCCTGTGTATAGAAATACATCTGATTTTTGTAGATTATACATTGTCTACTCTGCAGCCTTACTAAACTCCTTATTAGTTTTAGTAGATTTTTATTGATTCTTTTGAACTTGCCACATAGACTATCATGTTGTCTTTGAACAAGATAGTTGTACTTCTTCCTTCCAGTCTAGATGTCTTTTATTTCTTTTTCTTGCATGATTTTTCTGGCCAAAACTTGCAGTACAGTGTTGAAGAGAAGTAGTGATGGTGGACGTCTTTGTCTTCTTTAAGAGAATAGGAGGAGAAAGGAAATTATCCTCTTTTCCAAGACTGCTGACTTTTTATTGTGAGTGTTAAATTTTGTCAGATGCCTTTTCACCATCTATTGTGATGATCATATAATTTCTTGATTTTAGTTTCTTAATATGTGAAGTTGTATTGATTGATTTCAAAATGTTAAAGCAACTCTGCATTCTCAGGATAAACCGCATTTTGTCACGATATAGTATCCTTTGTATGTACTGCTGAATTCAAATTTGCTGAAGAGTAGTTTTAGAAGTTTTATGTCTGTGTTCATGAGAGATACTGGTGTGTAGTTTCCTTTACTTGTAATGTCTTTTTTTAATTTAATTTTATTTTTAATTGGAATATAGTTACTTTAAATATTGTGATGGTTCTGGCATACATCAACATGAATCAACCACAGGTATGCATATGTCCCTTCTCTTTTACCTCCCTCCCCATCCTACCCCTCTAGGCTGTCATAGAGCACTTTCTTTGGGTTTGCTGCATCATACAGCAAATTCCCACTGGCTATCTATTTTACATATGGTAATGTATATGTTTCAATACTACTCTCTCAAGTCGTCCCACCTTCTCCCTCCCCGCACCATGACGTGAAATCTGTTCTTTATGTCTGCATCTCCTTTGCTGCCTTGCAAATAGGATCATCAGTACCATCTTTCTAGATTCCATATATATGCGTCTATATACAGTATTTGTCTTTCTTTTTCTGACTTACTTCACTCTGTATAATAGGTTCTAGGTTCATCTCCCTGATTGAAACTTATTCAAATGCATTCCTTTTAATAGCTGAATAATATTCCATTCTGTATATAAACTCCAGTTTCTGTATCCATTCATCTCTTGATGGACATCTAGGTTGTTTCCATGTCCTGTTTGGTTTGGTTTAGTCACTAAGTCATGTCTGATTCTTGCAACCCCATGTACTAGCCCACCAGGCTCCTCTGTCCATGAGATTCTCCAGGCAAGAATACTGCAGTGGGCTACCATTTCCTTCTCCAGGGGATCCTCCCAACCCAGGAATCGAACCCAAGTCTCTTATGTGGCAGACAGATTCTTTACCAACTGAGCTACGAGGGAAGCACATAAAATAGTGCCGTGATGAACATTGGTGTGCATGTGTTTTTCGTTTGTGTTTCCCTGAGGGTATACGCCCTGTAGTGGGATTGCTGGGTCATATGAAAGTTTTATTCATATTTTTTAAGGAATCTCTTTACTATTCTCCATAGTAGCTGTATCAACTTATATTCTCATCAGCATTCCCACTTCTCCATACCCTTTCCAGCATTTATTGTTTGTAGATTTTTTGATGATAACTATTCTGACTGGATGGCATCACTGACTTGATGGACATGAGTCTGAGTGAGCTCCAGGAGTTGGTGATGGACAGGGAGGCCTGGCATGCTGCAATTCATGGGGTCGCAAAGAGATGGACACAACTGAGCGACTGAACTGATTCTGACTGGTGCAAGGTGATACCTCATTGTAGTTTTTATTTGCATTTCTCTAATAATGAGTGTGGCTGTGCATATTTTCATATGTTTGTAAGTTCTGTATGGTGTTAGGAAATGTTTTGTTTCCCCAGCACCAATTATTTGAAGAGATTGTTTTCTCCATTGTATATTTTTGCCTCCTTTGTCAAATATAAGTTTTCCATAGGTGCATAGATCTCTGAGCTTTCTCTCTTGTCCCATCTATATTTCTTTTTGTGTGTTAGTACCATACTGTATTGATGATTGTAGCTTTGTAATTTAGTCTGAAGTCAGAAAAGTCGATTCCTCCAGTTCTCTTCTTCTTTCTCAAGATTGGCTTTGGCTATTTGGGATCTTTTATGTTTCCATATAAATTGTGAAATTACTTGTTCTAGTTATGTGAAGATTACCATTGATAGTGAGATAGGGATTGCATTGAATCTGTAGATTGCTTTGGGTAGTACAGTCATTTTCACAATATTGATTCTTCCAGTCCCAAAACCTGGTATATCTATCTGTTTGTGTCATTTTTAATTTCTTTTATAAGTGTCTTATAGTTTTCTGCATATAGGTATTTTGTCCCTTAAGGTAAACTTATTCCTGAGTATATTATTCTTTTGTTGTAGTGGTGAATGAGATTGTTTCCTTAACTGCTCTGATTTTTCATAGTTTGTGTATAGGAATGCAAGGGATTTCTGCATAGCAATTTTGCTATAGTCTTTTTCATTCTTTTTCAACTAATTTTATGCTCTGATCTTTATGATTTCTTTCTGTCTGCTAACTTTGAGATTTTTGTTGTTGTTCTTCTTTTTCTTGTTGCTTTAGGTATGGAAGTTTATGTTCTTTTCCCAGTGTCTCTCTTGTTTCTCAGTGTAGGCTTGTATTGCTGTAAATTTCCCTCTTGGCATTGCTTTTACTGCACCCCATAGGTTTTGAGTGTCATGTTTTCATTGTCACTTGTTTCTAGACATATTTTTATTTCCTTTTTGTTTTCTGAAGTGATCTTTTGGTTATTCAGAAGCGTGTTGTGTAGCCTCCATGTGTTTGTGTTTTTTATAGTTTTTTTTTCCTGAGGTTGATATAGAATCTTATAGGATTGTGATCATAAAGGATGCTTGAAATAGTTTGAGTTTTTTTAATTTTATCAAGATTTGACTTATGGCCCAAGATTTGTCCTAGAGAAAGTTCCATGTGCACTTGAGAAAAAAGTGAAATCTGTTGTGTTTGGATGAAATGCCCTGTTGGTATTAATTAGGTCCAACTGTTCCAAAGGATTATTTAGATCTTGTGTTTCTCTATTAATGGATGATCTTTCCATTGCTTTGAGTGTATTAAAGTCCCGCACTATTGTGTTATGGTCAGTTTCCCCTTTAATATTTGTCAGCATTTGCCTTATGTGTTGGGGTGCTCTTATGTTGGGTATATATATATATATATATATGATTTCTTTCTGTCTGCTAACTTTGAGATTTTTGTTGTTCTTCTTCTTTTTCTTGTTGCTTTAGGTATGGAAGTTTATGTTCTTTTCCCAGTGTCTCTCTTGTTTCTCAGTGTAGGCTTGTATTGCTGTAAATTTCCCTCTTGGCATTGCTTTTACTGCACCCCATAGGTTTTGAGTGTCATGTTTTCATTGTCACTTGTTTCTAGACATATTTTTATTTCCTTTTTGTTTTCTGAAGTGATCTTTTGGTTATTCAGAAGCGTGTTGTGTAGCCTCCATGTGTTTGTGTTTTTTATAGTTTTTTTTTCCTGAGGTTGATATAGAATCTTATAGGATTGTGATCATAAAGGATGCTTGAAATAGTTTGAGTTTTTTTAATTTTATCAAGATTTGACTTATGGCCCAAGATTTGTCCTAGAGAAAGTTCCATGTGCACTTGAGAAAAAAGTGAAATCTGTTGTGTTTGGATGAAATGCCCTGTTGGTATTAATTAGGTCCAACTGTTCCAAAGGATTATTTAGATCTTGTGTTTCTCTATTAATGGATGATCTTTCCATTGCTTTGAGTGTATTAAAGTCCCGCACTATTGTGTTATGGTCAGTTTCCCCTTTAATATTTGTCAGCATTTGCCTTATGTGTTGGGGTGCTCTTATGTTGGGTATATATATATATATATATATATATATATATATATATAT
>SJYX01020237.1:191156-217917 GCA_006410675.1 Oreotragus oreotragus
TGAAGTGTCTTTTTTTTTTTTTTTTTTTGGCCTTTTTAACAGTCTTTATTTTAAAGTCTAATTTTATCTTTTGATTTCCATTTGCATGGGATATCTTTTTCCAGCTCCTCACTTTCAGTCTGTCTGTGTCCCTGGGTCTGAGGTGGGTGTCTTGTATACATCTTATATAAGGGTCTTCCTTTTTCTATCCATTCAGCCAGTATGTCTTTTGGTTGGAGCATTTAGCCCATTTACATTTAAGGTAATTATTGGTAAGTATACCCTGTTACAATTTACTTTATTGTCTTTGGTTTGTTTTTATAGACCGTTTGTTTTTGTGTTTCCTGTCTAGGGAAGTTCTTTTAGCATTTGTTGAAGAGCTGATTTGGTGGTGCTGTATTCTTTTTAACATTTGTTTGTCTGAAAAGCTTTTGATTTCTCCTTTGAATCTGAGTGCGATCCTTGCTGTATAGAGATATCCTGGTTGTAGGTTTTTTCTCTTTCATCACTTTAACTATATTCTGTCATTTCTTTCTGGCCTACAGAGCTTTTGTTGACAGACCAGCTGTTAGTCTTATGGAGATCTCCTAGTTGCTTTTCCCTTGCTGCTTTTAATATTTTTCTTTGTGTTTAATTTTTGTTAGTTTGATTAACATGTGTCTTGGCATGTTTCTTCTTGGCTTTGTCCTATATGGGACTCTCTGGGCTTCCTGTACTTGGATGGCTATTTCCTTTCCTGTTTTAGAGAAGTTTTCAACTATAATCTCTTCAAATATTTTCTCATGCCTTTTCCTTTTGTCTTCTTCTGGCATGCCTATGATTCAAATGTTGGGGCACTTAATGTTGTCCCAGAGGTCTCTGAGACTGTCTTCATTTCTTTTTATTCTTTATTCTGCTCTGCTTCAGTTATTTCCACCGTTTTATCTTCCAGCTCACTTATCTTTTCATCTTCCTCAATTACTCAACTGTTGGTTTCCTCCAGTGTGTTCTTAATCTTAGTTATTATGTTACCCATTGTTGATTTTCATCCTTTAATTCTTCTTTATTGTTGTTCAGTCACTAAGTCATGTTTGATTCTGTCACTGCATGACCTGCAGCATGCCAGGCTTCCCTGTCCCTCACTGTCTCCCAGGGTTTGCTCAAACTCGTGTCCATCAAGTCAGTGATGCCATCCAACCATCTCATCCTCTGTTGTCCCCTTCTCCTGTTGCCCTCTACCTTTCCCAGCATCAGGATCTCCTCCAGTGAGTCAGCTCTTCATACTGGGTGACCAAAGTATTAGAGCTTCAGCTTCAGCATTAGTCCTTCCAATAAATATTCAGGATTGATTTTTTCCTTTAGGATTGACTGGTTTGATCTTTTGCTGTCCAAGGGACTCTCAAGAGTCTTGTCCAGCACCACAATTCAGAATCATTGATTCTAGGTCTAAGACCTTGTTAAACATTTCTTTCATCTTCTTGATCCATGCCTCCAGTGTATTTATCTGCGAATCCATTTTGTTTTCAAGATTTTGGATCATCTTTACTGTCATTATTCTAAATTCTCTTTCAGGTAGACTACCTATTTCCTCCTCTCTTCTTTAGTCTTCTTACCATGTTTCTTTATCTGCTATATATTTCTCTGTCTTTTCATTTTGTTTACTTTATTGCATCTGGGGTCTCCTTTCTGCAGACTAGAAGGTCATAGTTCCTCTTAATTGTACAGTCTGTCTCTCTTGGGTGGGGTTGGACAGTGTCTTGGAAAGGATTCCTGATTAAGGGGACTTGTGCCTGTGTTCTCATGGATGGAGCTGAATTTGTCTCTCTGGAGGGCAGTGCCATGTCCAGTACTGTTTAGGGAGTGTCTATGTGTTCAGTCTGGCTTAGATTAGCCTGCCTGTTAATGTGCAGAGTTGTGCTCCTGTCCTGCTGAAGGTTTGATATGGAGCGTCCTGCACTGGAGCTTGCTAGCTCTTATGTGGAGCTTGGTCTCAGTGTTGAGATGGAGGCCTTTTGGTGGCCTCTCATCTATTAATGTTCCATGAGGTCAGTAGTTCTCTGATGGTCCAAAGTCCTGGGGTTAAATCTCCTTCCTCTGGGGTTCAGGCCTGACCCCTTTCAGTAGCATCAAGTTTTATCAGGTCACACAGCACCAATGACAAAACCCCTCATTCCAAGGAGATTGGTTTGCTTTTCTGGAAGTCTGGGTTCTCTGCGAGCATTCAGAATATGTTCTGCAGGAATTGTCCCATCAGGTCCACCACTATATGTAAATCCCTTCACCTTTCTGAGCTTTTTGAGGCTTAGCTTCCCTACCTGGCAGCACATGCATGGACCCTCCCATCTTTCTACCTGAGGTAGTGACTGGCATCAGAACAATGCTAGTCTCCATGAATGAAATTTGGAAGATTTTCCCCTCCAGTTTTCTGGAAGAGTTTATGTAGTATTAGTATTCTTTCTTTCTAAAATTTTGGTGGAATTTACCTCTGTCTAGGCCTGGAGTTTTATTTCATTTTATGAGAGAGCTTTAACTACATATTCAATGTCTTTAATAGGACTAAGCAGTTATTTATTGCCTTTTTAGTAAATTGTGGTCGATTATGTAGTCCAGGGATTGTTTTTTTCCAACTCAATTAAGTTGTCAAATTTATAGCCATAGTATTTTTCATAGCATTCCTTTATTATCCTGTTAACATCTGTAGTCTGTAGTAATAAATATTTCCTCTAGAATTCCTGATACTAGTAATCCCAATATTAGTGCAGTATATAATAGGAATATTAATGTCTTTTCTCCTTTATTCTTAGTCTTCATAGAAAGTTTAATAATTTTTGGTTTCATTAATTTCTCCTATGGCTTTTCTGTTTTCTGTTTCAATGAGACCTAAATACTTTGGTCTTGAGTATAACTTTCTTCTGCTTATTTTTAGTTTAATTTGCTACTATTTTAAGGTCTCTCTTCTTTTTCTAGTATAAGCGTTGAATACCATAAATCTCTTAAGTGCTATTTTAGTGGCATATCCCATGAATTCTCGTAGGTTATCGTTGTTGTTCAATTGCTCAGTTGTGTCTGACTCTTTGCGACCCCATGGACTGCAGCACACCAGGCTTCCCTGTCCTTCACCATTGCCTGGAGTTTGCTTAAAATCATGTCCATTGAATTGGTGATGCCATCCAGCCATCTCATCCTCTGTCATTCCCTTCTCCTCCTGCCTTTAATCTTTCCCAGCATCAGGGTCTTTTCCAGTGAGTTGGCCCTTCACATCAGGTGGCCAGAGTATTGGAGCTTCAGCTTCAGTATCAGTCCTTCCAATGAATATTCAGGGATTATTTCCTTTAGGATTGATGGCTGGTTTGTTCTTCCTGCAGTTCAAGGTCTGCAAGAGTCTTCTCAAGAGTCTTCTCCAGGACTACAGTTCAAAATCAGTTCTTCGGTGCTTAGTCTTCTTTATGATCCAGCTCTCACGTCTGTACATGACTACTGGAAAAGCTGTGGCTTTGACTATATGGACTCTTTGTCAGTAAAGTGACGTGTCTGCTTTTTGATACGCTCTCTAGGTTTGTCATAGCTTTTTTCCCAAGGAGCAGCGTCTTTTAATTTTGTGGCTGCAGTCACTATCACCAGTGATTTTGGAGCCCAAGAAAATATGATCTGTCACTGTTTCCACTTTTTCCCCATCTGTTTACCAGGAAGTGATGGAACTGGATGCCATGATCTTAGTTTGCTGAATGCTGAGTTTTAAGCCTGCTTCTTCAGTCTTCTCTTTCACCTTCATCAAGAGGCTCTTTAGTTCCTCTTCACTTTCGCCATTAGAGTGGTGTCATCTGCATATCTGAGGTTATTGATATTTCTCCAGGCAATCTTGATTCCAGTTTGAGCTTTATCCATCCTGGCATTTTGCATGATGTACTCTGCATATAAGTTAAATAAGCAGGGTGACAATATACATCCTTTACATATTCCTTTCCCCATTGGCATAGTTCGCTCTTCCATGTCTGGTTCTAACAGTTGCTTCTTGACCTGCATACAGGTTTCTCAGGAGGCAGGTATGATATTCTGGTCGGTAGTGTTTTCCTTTTCATCTAAAAATACTTTGAAATTTCCCTTTTGATTTATTCTTTGATATATGGATGGCTTAAATATATAATTTTTAGTGTGACATGATGTTCTTGGTTTAACTTAGATACGTCCTTCCTCAGACCTGGAATTAGGTATTACCCCAAGACTATAATCTAGGCACTAAGGGCCTGCTACTATGTTGAGCATCTTTTCTAGGTCTTTTCTAGTGGATAACCTAAGGAGAATATATCTTCTTTAGATATGAAATATGACAAAAGTAGAGTCATAACTGAACATAAATTTATTCTGAACTCAGATTTAAAACTACAGGTTTTTTATTAAAGCTAGTCTTTGTTGATATCTCGGTTTCCTTTCATGCTGAGAATACCACTTCCAGTGACTCTGGGAATGTATGAATTGGAATATTGTACAATCATATCACCTTATATATACAGCTGTCTCAGAATAACACTGTCAACACCACTACCAGCAATATGATTACTGGAAATACTTGTATTTTTAGGTCACTTATCTTTATCTTTATGGCATATCCCAGTAGTGATATACAGTAATACTATTGTTTTTTAAAGTCACTTACAGTAGTTTTTCTCTAAGTGGTCATTTTGGCTCATTTTTTTTTTCAATTTTACTTTTTTAGTTTTATAGTATCAAAAGTTTTATTGTTTATAATTTTATATTTTATACTTTTGTGAATTTTTAAATAAAATTATTATATCTATGTAAATATTTACATAGTACAAGTTGAGTCTCTCTAAAAGAAGATACATTCAAAGAAGATTAGTTTCTGTTTCTCTCTCTCAGCCTTGGTTTTTCTCTTCCCTTTGCCATTGGTAACTTTTAAAATGTTCAATTTTTTATATAAGCAAATATGAATATGTGTATCTATATATCCTCTTTCTTAAAAAATAAAATATACTTTCCACCCCACCTTTTTTTATGTAACACTGCATCTGTGTGGTTGCCTCATACTAGTATATATAGAGATTTTTCTTCCCTTTCTACATCTTCCTGGTAATCCATTGCTTACATGTGCCATAGCTTATTCAGAAAGTCCCTTACTGAAAAATGTATGATTACTTTGTTTTCAGTCTTTTGCTATAAATGATACTCCAGTGATAAACTTGTACTTATCAGAAATGGGATTGCTGTATATAATTTTGCTAGATATTGATACATTTTCACTTTATATTTGTGCCAGTTCCATTCTCACCACTCATGTAGAGGAGTTTTCTGGTCTCTGCCACGGCCTCACTACAAAATTATGTTGATATGATATATCAGGGTACTTTCAGTTTAAATTTCTACTGGTGTGAAGTAAAACTTATATTTTAAATTATATGCTATACTAAATAAATGTAAACTAAACTTTAAAAGCCATACTGTGTTCTAAAAACATCATCAGAAACATGTGACAAAAATCAAAAACTCATCAGTATAATGTATAAATATAAAATGTTTTTTGCATAAAAATAAATGCTGAATTATTTCATTTATGTCATTTGAAGTGTAATTTTGCAAAACTTTCACATTAACACATTGGTTTTAAGGAGCTTTTTCAGTTAACTTCTGGATGTGAATTCTTTATCCTCCTGCTGTTGTTTTTCTCCCCAATGTGTTTTTCCTCCCATGTTCTGTATAAACAAACACGTTTATTTATTACATAAAAATGAGCTTATGGTTATGTTTGTGCACCTGGATACTGAAATGAACTTATTCCTCTTGAACTTAGTAATTGACTGCTTTTTATGAAGAAGAAAATAAGATGAATACAGGAAAAGGAGACAAAGGAATCAGTATCAACTTTTTTTTTTTAACAATCCACAAACATTGGATGAAAAGGATAAATTTTTAGTTGAACTAATGTTTTTATGGGACTTCCCTTGTGGTGCAGTGGTAACTAATCCTCCTCCGCCAAAGTAGGAGATGTGGATTTAACCCTTGGGTCGGGAAGATACCCTAGCGTAGGAAATGGTAAACCACTCCAGTATTCTTGCCTGGAAAATTCCATTGACAGAGGAGCCTGGTGGACTATAGTCCATGGGATCACAAAGAGTCAGACAAGACTGAGTGACACCATATGCATGCATACTGGTTTAACAGTGGTCCTCTGATATATTTGTTTTGGAATTGTGCAAACTCCTGACTTTGTGGATCACAGCAAACTGCAGAAAATTCTTAGGAAAGAGATGGGAATGCCAAACCACCTTACTTGCCTCCTAGGAAACCTATGTGCAAGTCAAGAAGCAACAGTTAGAACTGGGCATGGTTCCAAATAGCCCAACTGGAATTCCCTCACTTCTACTCGCTTTGTTCGTAGTGATGCTTCCTAAGGCCCACTCGAATTCTCATTCCAGGATGTCTGGCTCTAGATGCATGATTACACCATTGTGGTTATCTGGGTCATGAAGACCTTTTTTGTACAGTTTTTCTGTGTATTCTTGCCACCTCTTCTTAATATCTTCTACTTCTGTTAAGTCCGTACCATTTCTGTCCTTTATTGTGCCCATCTTTGCATGAAATGTTCCCATGGTATCTCTAATTTTCTTGAAGAGATCTCTAGTCTTTCCCACTATATTGTTTTCCTCTGTTTCTTTGCACTGATCACTGAGGAAGTCTTTCTTATCTCTCCTTGCTATTCTTTGGAACTCTGCATTCAAAGGGGTATATCTTTCCTTTTCTCCTTTGCCTTTAGTTTCTCTTCTTTTCTCAGCTATTTATAAGGCCTCCTCAGACAACCATTTTGCCTTTTTGCATTACTTTTTCTTGGGGATGGTCTTGATGACTACCTCCTGTCCAGTGTCACGAACCTCTGTCCATAGTCCTTCAGGCATGGTTCTGTCTATCAGATCTAATCCCTTGAATCTATTTCTCATTTCCACTGTATAATTCAAAGGGATTTGATTTAGGTCATACCTGGATGGTCTAATTGTTTTCCCTACTTTCTTCAACTAGTGGAGGTGATAGAATTCCAGTTGAGCTATTTCAAATACTAAAAGATAATGCTGTGAAAGTGCTGCACTCAATATGCCAGCAAATTTGGAAAACTCAGCAATGGCCTCAGGACTGGAAAAGGTCAGTTTTCATTCCAATCCTAAAGAAAGGCAATGCCAAAGAATGTTCAAACTCCTGCACAATTGCACTCATCTCACACGTTAGCAAAGTAATGCTCAAAATTATCCAAGCCAGGCTTCAAAATATGTGAACCATGAAATTCCAGATGTTCAAGCTGGATTTAGAAAAGGCAGAGGAACCAGAGATCAAATTGTCAACATGTGTTGGATCATTGAAAAATCAGGAGAGTTCCAGAAAAACATCTATTTCTGCTTTATTGACTATGCCAAAGCCTTTGACTGTGTGGATCACAATAAACTGTGGAAAATTCTTCAAGAGACAGGAATACCAGACCATCTTACCTGCCTCTTGAGAAATCTGTATGCAGGTCAAGCAGCAACAGTTAGCACAAACATGAAACGACTGGATCCAATTTGGGAAAGGAGTACGTCAACGCTGTATATTGTCACATTGCTTATTTAAATTATGTGCAGAATAGATCATGTGAAATGCTGGGCTGGATGAAGCACAAGATGAAATCAAGATTGCTGGGAGAAATATCAATAACCTCAGATATGCAAATGACACCACCTTTATGGCAGAAAGTGAAGAAGAACTAAAGAACCTCTTGATGAAAGTGAAAGAGGAGAATGAAAAAGTTGGCTTAAAAGTCAACATTCAGAAAACTAAGATCATGGCATCTGGTCCCATCATTTCATGGCAAATAGATGGGGATATAATGGAAACAGTGAGAGACTTTTTTTTCTTGGGCTCCAAAATCACTGCAGAGAGTGACTACAGCCACGAAATTAAAAGACACTTGCTCCTTGGAAGAAAAGCTATGACCAACCTAGACAGCATATTAAAAAGTAGAGACATTATTTTGCCAACAAAGGTCCATCAAGTCCAGTAGTCATGTATAGATGTGAGAGCTGGACTATAAAGAAAGATGTGTGCCAAATAATTCATGCTTTTGAACTGTGGTGTTGGAGAGGACTCTTGAGAGTCCCTTGGACTGCAAGGAGATCCAACCAATCCATCCTAAAGGAAATCAGTCCTGAGTGTTCATTGGAAGGACTGATGTTGAAGCTGAAACTCCAGTGCTTTGGCCACCTGATGCAAAGAGCTGACTCACTGGAAAAACCCTGATACTGGGAAAGACTGAAGGCAGGAGGAGAAGGGGATGACAGAGGATGAGATGGTTGGAAAGCGTCACTGACTTGATGGACATGAGTTTGAGTAAGCTCCGAGAGTTGGTGATGGACAGGGAAGCCTGATGTGCTGCAGTCCAGGGGGGTCACAAAGAGTCGGACACAGCTGAGCGACTGAACTGAATTGATTCATTGGAAGGAGTAATGCTGAAACTGAAGCTCCAGTTTTTTTGGCCTCCTTATGCGAAAGCCGACTCACAAGAAAAGACCCTGATGCTGGGAAAGATTGAAGGCCAGGAGGAAAAGGATGACAGAGGATGAGATGGTTGGAGGCATCACAGGCTCAATGGGCAATGAGTTTGAGCAAACTCCAGGAGATGGTGAAGGACGTGAAAGCCTGGTGTGCTGCAGTCAATGGGATCACAAAGTTGGACTCGACTGTGCAACTGAACAACAGCAAAAAAGTTAATCCTTAAGCAGTACTAGGAGGTCAATTTCCAGACCTCTTCAGGATTACTGAATGTCTGGATAGACATGCTGCAGTCTCTGATAGCCAAAACAAAAACAAACAATAAATAACAACATCCTGAGTCTAAGGTGTTATAAACACGGGCCAAACCTGAGTTCTCCAACAGAAGTGGAGCCACTACTGAACATATAATCTGTGTTTCACTAGATTTGCATTACATGAACTGGAGTTTAACTTTGCCCTGTAAATAAGAATTTTTTTTTCAGCACATACTTTTTTTTTTTTTTTTAATCTGCTTTTCCTCACACCTAAGCACAGTAAAACAGAGGAAGTTAGTAACTCTTCTTACTTGTGAGGCATAAGTTGTTACTTGCTATTTCCAGTAGGAGGGACTTTTTCCTTGAGCTACTTTTAAATGTTTTCTAGTTTTTGTGCCAAGGAGAAGATAGGAACTTAAGTATCTTAAGGAAGAAGATGATTATACAAGGGCTACAAGGAGACAATTGTTTTCCTAAAACAAGTGACCATTTAGACTTCTTGAGACTTCTAGAGAAGTCCCAAAAGAGTATTGTTGCAGAGGATGTTGGTGCCTCAGCACTGTGTTGGAGAACCATTACTAACAGTAGTAAGACCCATTATTGTATTGAACATGTGTATTCCAGTTGTGCTTAGCTTAGTACTTAAGGTGGATTGTCTAATTTAATCTTAACAACAAACCTGAGAGGGAAGTATAAATACTTCTATTTAACAAACTGGAGAACTGGTGAAATGCAGTTTCAGCTTCCCAGGTCTTGTTTTTGCTCAGTGGCTAAGTCTTGTCTGATTCTTTGAGACCCCATGGTCTGCAGAATACCAGACTTCCCTGGTCTTCACTATCTCCCAGAGTTTGCTCAGATTCATGTCCATTGAGTCTGTGATGCTGTCTAACCATCTCATCCTCTGCTGCCCCCTTCTCCTTGTGCCTTCGATCTTTCCCAGCATCAGGATCTTTTCTAATGAGTTGACACCGCATCAGGTGGCCAAAGTATTGGAACTTCAGCCTCAGTACTTACAGTGAATATTCAGGGTTGATTTCCTTTAGGATTGACTGGTTTGATCTCCTTGTTGTCCAAGGGATTCTCAAGTGTCTTCTCCAGCAGACCTTCCCTCAAAGATGCTTCTTCAAAAGCATCAATTCTCCAGCACTCTGCCATCATTATAGTCCAACTCTCACATCCATACATGACTACTGGAAAAACCATAGCTTTGACTACATGGACCTTTATTGGCCCAGTGATGTCTCTGCCTTTTAATATGCTGTTTAGTATCACCATAGCTTTTCTCCCAAGGAAAAAGCATCTTTTAATTTCATAGCTTTAGTCACTGTCTGCAGTGATTTTGGAGCCCAGAAAATAACATCTGTCACTGCTTCCACTTTATCCCATTCTATTTGCTGTGAAGTGATGGGACCAGATGCCTTGATTTTAGTTTTTTGAATGTTGAGTTTTAAGCCAGCTTTTTCACCTTTTACCCCCATCAAGAGGCTTTTTACTTCCTCTTCATTTTCTGCCATTTGAGTGAAATCATATGCATATCTGGAGTTACTGATATTTCTCCCAGCAGTCTTGATTCCAGCTTGTGGTTCATCCAGCCTGGTATTGCACATGATGTACTCTGCATAGAAATTAAATAAACAGGGTGACAATATACAGCCTTGTAATACTCTTTTCCCAATTTTGAGCCAGTCAGTTTTTCCATGTCCAGTTCTAACTGTTGCTTCTCTATCCACATACAGGTTTCTCAAGAGGTAGGTAAGGTGGTCTGGGAGTCCCATCTCTTTAAGAATTTCCCACAGTTTGTTGTGATCCACAGAGTCAAAGGCTTGGCCTAGTCAATGAGTGAGAAGTCGAAGATTTTCTGGAATTCCCTTTCTTTCTCTATCATCCAGTGAATGTTGGCGATTTGATCTCTGATTCCTATGCCTTTTCTAAACTGAGCTTGTACCTCTGCAAGTTCTTGGTTCACATACTGCTGAAGCCTAGCTTGAAGAATTTTGAGCATAATCTTGCTAGCATGTGAAATAAGTACAATTGCAGGATAGTTTGAATATTCTTTGGTATTGCCCTCATTTGGGATTGAAATGAAGACTGACCTTTTCCAGTCCTGTGGCCACTGTTGAGTTTTCCAAATTTACTAACATAATGAGTACAGCACTTTAACAACATCATCCTTTAGGATTTTAAAAAGTTTGGTTGGAATTCCATCACCTCCACTAACTTTGTTTGTAGTAATGCTTCCTAAGGCCCACTTGACTTCCACCTCCAGGATGTCCGATTCTAGATGAATGACCACACCTTCATGGTTATCCAAGTCATTAAGACCTTTTTTGTGTAGTTCTTCTGTGTATTCTTGCCACCTTCCTAGATGGCAGAGTGGTGAAGAATCTGTCAGTGCAGGAGATGCAGGAGACATGGATTCAATCCCTGCGTCAGGCAGGATCCCCTGGAGGAGGAAATGGCAACCCATTCCAGTATTCTTGCCTGGAAAATTCCATAGACAGTGGAGCCTGGCGGTTAGACTGTAGTCCATGGGGTCGCAGAGAGTTGGACATGACTGAGTGACAGAGCACAAAATGCAGCTTAATGAGCTTAATCAACTGGTCAAAGCCACCTGGTGTTGAAGCAGCATACTGGGTTTAAATTCAGATCTGTCTGACTCCAGAGTTTATGCCCTTAATCCTTGTCTCTTGGCACCGCTCCCTGCATCCTCAGCCCTAAACACTTCTATGGTTTATTTATCTCTCTTTGCCTTAAATATACTCACCTGCTTCTCCACTTAGAGAACTGCTTCAGGGCTAAGTTGAACTTGTGCTTTTTGATACTTTTCCTGGCCAGATTTTCTTATCTTCCTTCTCCAAGCTCCCCCAACTCCTCACACTAAATTCCCATCATGATTTTTCATTTAAGCTATGTTACGCCTCTCTCACCACCCACTGTAATATAATCATATTTTGTCTGTCTGTCTCAATGGCCAGTGACTACCTCACAGCCAAATTTAATTTCCTATTGTCTTTCTCCATAGCTCCAGCCTCCACATATTTCCCTTCTATGATATTCCCAAAATCTTAGAGCTGTAACAAACTTAGAAAAAGACCAAAAAAAAAAAAGAGAAAAAAACAACAAAAAGCAATTTAACTCACATCTTTGAGGACAAAAGTGAAAGTGAAATCACTCAGTCATGTCCGACTCTTTGCGACCCCCTGGGCTGTAGCTTACCAGACTCCTCCATCCACGGGATTCTCCAGGCAAGAGTACTGGAGTGGGTTGCCATTTCCTTCTCCAGGGGATCTTCCCGACTCAGGGATCTAACTAAGGTCTCCTGCCTTGCAGGCAGACGCTTTACCCTCTAAGCCACCAGGGAAGCCCTTTATGAGGCCAAAAGGTTGAAAAAATATTACATGGCTGATAACTCATGCTTTGCCTAATAAATCCTCAAAAGATTATCATTCCCATTATAACAACATACAACATTCATATCATATTCAAAATGATAACTTTTCTTGAACTCATTAGTTAACTGAGTTTCTAAGGAAAACCAAGTAAACTGTGAAAAGAGAACTCACAAATTGTTTCACTTTTAAAAGAGCGTAACATAAAGATGCTGACATGGGAAAGAAAAAATTTACTAAAAGTTTAATGCATTTCTTAAATGCCAAGTGTGGGATAAAGTATCAGTTTAAAGTTATTGGGAGCTCCGGAACACAGAGGACATTAACATTGACTTGTAGGCTCTTTTTAATGGACCTCTACTCAGTGACCAGTGACGACCTGGCCATTAGAGGTAGGTCAGAAGACAGAAAAGAGCCCACCTTAGTAACATAGGTGTATAAAAGTTCGTTGGTGTCCTCTAGGGGTCAGGCATGAAATACTGCTTTCTTCCTAGGGATTTCTTTTTATATTAAGCAGAAGCCTTAAAGCACTAAGGGAAAGACAGAAAATCCTCTCACCCTCAGGGCCCAGATGAAATTCCATTGCTTCCTGGGGAGAGGTATAAGCAAAACCCATCGACCTCTCAGAATTGAACTTTTCCTTCACCTATAGTGAAAGTGAAGTGAAAGTCACTCAGTCATGTCCGACTCTTTGTGACCCCATGGACTGTACCATCCTTGGAATTCTCCAGGCCAGAATACTGGAGTGGGTAGCCTTTCCCTTCTCTGGGAGATCTTCCCAACCCAGGTCTCCCGCATTGCAGTCAGATTCTTTACCAGCTGAGCCACAAGGGAAGCCCAAGAACACTGGAGTGGGTAGCCTATCCCTTCTCCAGCAGATCTTCCTGACCCAGGAATCAAACTGGGGTCTCCTGCATTGCAGGCTGATTCTTTACCAACTGAACTATCAAGGAATCCCACATGACTCAGGCAAATATCCACTGTTTCTCAAGCATCTACCCCTATGGAAAAACCTCTTGACTCCAGGATTCTGCACCAGTACAAACCAGAAGTCTGCTACCAATGAGAGAGAAACTAGAAACTTGTTCAAAAGCTATCACAGATTCAAGGTAGAATTTGGTGGCCATGGGGATTGAAGAGGGATAGGAATATGAGAAGAATCTGCCTCAGAGGCCCAGGTGCATAGACTTCTGCCTAAAACTGAGACTTGGACTTCCCTGGTGGCTCAGATGGTAAAGAATCCACCTGCAATGCAGGAGACCTGGATTCTATCACTGGGTTAGGAAGATCCCCCGGAGAAGGGCATGGCAACCCACTCCAGTATTCTTGCCTCGAAAACCCTCAGGGACAGAGGAGCCTGGCAGGTTGCAGTCCATGGCGTCACAGAGAGTCAGACATGACTGAGCGACTAAGCAAAACTGAGACAGATCAGGAGGGCTGAGAATCTGACATGCTCTTACCAAGAGCCTGACGCTGAGTAACAGCAGCAGTAGGAGTCTACTGCTCAGACAAGAGCAAGAGCTGGCAAGAACCCAGCCCACCTAAGCACTGCAGGTATCAGGACCTACTAAAAGATGATGACACCCCAGTGTGTTCCGGGCCTCACATTAAGCACAAGACAGCAGCAGTCCTTCCCTGGAAGAGTCTGAAGCCTGTGGTGCATTGAGGTTTAGGACAGCAGCAACAGAATGCAAATCTAGCTCATGACTGACTCAGCTGATCCAACCTCCCATTTCCATGAGAAAATACTGGTTTCCTCAGTCTCTGTTGTTCTATCACAGTGTCCAATATTCAGTCAAAATGTAACAACACATTAAGGAGCAAGAAAAAAAAAAAAAAAAGACCTATTGCAAGATAAAGCAGTCAACCAGACTTAAAGATGAACCAGATGTTGGAACCATCATATAGGGATATTTTAAATAATTGATATGTATAGGATCTAGTGGAAAAGGTGGACAGTGTTCATGAAATTTTAGCAAAGAAATGGAAACTGAGAAAGAATCAAGTAGAAATCTTAAAAGATAAACGTGCATGTGTGCTAAGTTGCTTCAGTCATGTCCGACTCTTTGCAACCCTATGGACTATAGCCGGCCAGGCTCCTCTGTCCATGGGATTCTCCAGGCCAAGATACTGGAGTGGGTTGCCATGCCCTCCTCCAGGGGATTCTCCTGACCCAGGGATCGAACCCTGTGTCTCTTTACTTCTCTTGCATTGGCAGGCAGGTTCTTTACCACTAGTGCCACCCATGTGATATCAAGGTTTATCCATACACTTGACATGGTTAAAGAAAGAATCAGTAAACCTAAAAGTGGATTAAGAAAAAATTTTGAAAGTTAAACCCAAAGAAAAAATATAAAGCATCCAGGAGCTGTGGGATAGTGTCACATCCTAACACACATGTAGTTGGTCCCAGAAGAAAGAGGAAATAGGGCAGAAATAAATTTGAAGATTCAAATGGCCACGAATTTTACAAATTAAAGAAGCTTAGAAACTCTGAAGCTGAATAAATAAACTCAAATCCTTCTATACTGGTAGTTAAGGGAGACTATCCAGGCAGGGAGGGATGGCTGGAATTCTCAATTCAGTGTCTTATCCCTTTATCTCCATAAACCAGTGAGGATCTCTTTCTAGTTATCACTGCTATCTTCATACTGGCAATTTAACACTCTTAACTATGTGTATGTATTGCTGAAGCCTGGCTTGGAGAATTTTGAGCATTACTTTACTAGCATGTGAGATGAGTGCAATTGCGCGGTAGTTTGAGCATTCTTTGGCATTGCCTTTCTTTGGGATTGTAATGAAAACTGACCTTTTCCAGTCCTGTGGCCACTACTGAGTTTTCCAAATTTGCTGGCATATTGAGTGCAGCACTTTCACAGCATCATCTTCCAGGATTTGAAATAGCTCAACTGGAATTCCATCACCTCCGCTAGCTTTGTTCGTAGTGATGCTTCCTAAGGCCCACATGACTTCACATTCCAGGATGTCTGGCTCTAGGTGAGTGATCACACCATCATGATTATCTGGGTCATGAAGATCTTTTTTGTACAGTTCTGTGTATTTTTGCCACCTCTTCTTAATATCTTCTGCTTCTGTTAGATCCCTACCATTTCTGTCCTTTATTGAGCCCGTCTTTGTATGAAATGTCCCCTTGGTATCTCTAATTTTCTTGAAGAGATCTCTAGTCTTTCCTATCCTGTTGTTTTTCTCTGTTTTGTTGCACTGATCGCTGAGGAAGGCTTTCTTATCTCTCCTTGCTATTCTTTGAAACTCTACACTCAAATGGGTGTATCTTTCCTTTTCTCCTTTGCTTTTCACGTCCCTTCTTTTCACAGCTACTTGTAAGGCCTCCTCAGACAACCATTTTGCTTTTTTTGCATTTCTTTTTCTTGGGGATGGTCTTAATTCCTGTCTCCTGTACAGTGTCACAAACTTCCATCCATACTTCATCAGGCACTCTGTCTGTCAGATCTAGTCCCTTAAATCTATTTCTCACTTCCACTGTATAGCATAAGGGATTTGATTTAGGTCATACCTGAATGGTCTAGTGGTTTTCTCCACTTTCTTCAGTTTCAGTCTGAATTTGGCAATAAGGAGTCCATGATCTGAGCCACAGTCAGCTCCTGGTCTTTTTTGTTGTTGCTGACTGTATAGAGCTTCTCCACTGTATAGAGCTTCTCCATCTTTGGCTGAAAAGAATATAATCAATCTGATTTTGATGTGGACCATCTGGTGATGTCCATGTGTAGAGTCTTCTCTTATGTTGTTGGAAGAGGGTGTTTTCTATGACCAGTGTATGATCTTGGCAGAACTCTATTAGCCTTTGCCCTGCTTCATTCCATACTCCAAGGCCAAATTTGCCTGTTACTCCAGGTGTTTCTTGACTTCCTACTTTTGCATTCCAGTCCTCTATAATGAAAAGGACATCTCTTTTGGGTGTTAGTTCTAGAAGGTCCTGTAGGTCTTCATAGAACCGTTCAACTTCAGCTTCTTTAGCATTACTGGTCGGGGCATAGACTTGGATTACCGTGATATTGAATGGTTTCCCTTAGAAACAGAAATCATTCTGTCATTTTTGAGATTGCATCCAAGTACTGGTTTGGGTGGCCTCCAGGAGCTGGTGATGGACAGGGAGGCCTGGTGTGCTGTGTTTCATGGGGTCACAAGAGTCGGACACGACTGAGCAACTGAACTGAACTGAACTATGTGTACATTTGGAAGTCCTCTTTTACTGCCAGCATCACAGCAAGGGCAGACTCAATGGCATTACCTAAGCAGGACACAGGAGTGTGTTTCTCAATCTGTGTTCAGTGTGAATGGGAAACACTGCTGCTGTCACATGTTCAGTTTGAGGGGAAGAAAGGCTCTTCATCACTTTTCGCTGTCAGTCCTCTGGAAAATAAGGAAGTAAAGAAAGCTCTTCAATCTCCTATTTCCCTCGTGTTCCTTTTTCCTGGTCTTCATAGAATGTAAACTCTAGAAGAAATAGGGATATTTTTTGGTCTCATTCACCTTTTAGAATGATGCTTGGCAACTATTAATTTATTCAGCTAAAATTTAAGTGACAGCTATTATGTCAGACACTTTTCTAGGCATTTGATTATATAGTTGTATGATCCTTACTTTCATGGAATTTATTTTCTAGTAAGGAAATGTGGATAGCAAAACATACAAACAAATTAGAGTGTTAGAAAGTAGTACCTTGTATGAGGGGAGAAAAAGGGCAGTTAGGGTGACTAGGTAGGGTCGCAGGGTAGACCTCCCTGAGCTGAACACCTGTTAACATCCCATGGATGCTGGACTCTAAGGGAAATAACGTAGCAATAGAAAATATCATTCCTAAGTTAGACCTTTTTCTTTCCTCCCTTTCTCCTGGTCATCACAGTGCCAATCCCAAGGAGCTCCATGTTTTTATAAGGCCCAAGATCAAAGAATGAAAATTCAGAGTCAGGCATTCTCATCCACTTTAGAGACCTGTGCCTTCCCATGTCACTAGCCCTGACAATATCCGCCACCTTCAGGGAAGACCCATGACTGTCCATAAGGAGCTTTACAAGACGATAACAAAATAAACATTCACCATCATAATTTATTCAGCAAATATTCATTGAGTTTCTGATGGCCAGACACTGCTGGGAACACAGCAGTGAATAAAACAAAACCCAGAGCTCTCGTGGAAGGCAGGGACCCTGACTTTGTTCTTAATATTTGGAGCACTTTAAGCCCCAAATAGAAGAGAAGAAGGCTTGTTCCTTCCTCATCTCTCCTTTTGTTTTCTTCTCTTTCCAAAGTCTGTCTACTTAGCTTCTTGGTTATAAAAAGGAGAACAGAGTATAGACAGCTCAAATGTAATTAATTCGACTCTGTTTTTATGGAATACTGACACTCCCTTTGGATCTCCAGAGTTGAGGTCAATGGAGAAGCTTTTTTTGAAGAACGAGAAAAATGAAACTTCCATTGGAATTTGTGTTCTGGTTAAAGCTTTATTCTTAAACCTTCTCTGAATCCCTATAGACAGAAACCTCTGGAATTTGTTTCCCATATAATTTTATTGGGAATGGTAGAAACAGTAGAACACTTGCCCATAACCTCTCTTTCAGTGAGGCCCCTTTGACAGGGAATATTGCTTTAGCACTTGTGCTAAATGGTCAGAGAAAGCATCTTTAGCAGTGCACTAAAATTTTCACAGTCTGGAAATAAATCAGGCCACATGTGTATCTGCCCAGCTCCACGAACACAGATGCAGTGCGTGCTTTCTGCTTTGTTAAGGCAATGATGTCATTTTAGCTATGTGAAAAATGACTTTAAAATGTGGTTTGGTTTTAGTTGAGCTGTCAATTTTTACTTTGTCTGGCTTTTAATATGTGGGTTTCACACTTGAATGTACACCAGCAATTATTTGTAAGTACTACATTTACTACTAACATTTTAAAGACTTTGAATAAAATAGAGATTAAGACATTTGTTGTTTAGCATTAATTTATGATCCTTGTGATTAGTCTCTTCATGATTTGAATGTGACAAAAAAATTTGAGAATGACAAAAGATTTTTAATATGATTTTAATATGATGGTTCTTCATGACTAGTGTCCAGTTGGTGAGTAATGTTTCTTGTTTTTCATTAGTTCAATTTGGACTTAAATTCATAAACATTTGTTGAGCATATGCTAGACTTTGTATTTTGTAAGGAACAAAATTTAAAGTTTCAGCCTTGCATGAGGGGTTCGAGTTCCAAAACCATGCTAGGCATCTTAGCACATGCTTTTGTAAATGTGCACACAGCCAGTGTTTTCACTTCTGAGTTAGAGTCTGCTAATTTGTGGCAAGAGAAACAGTTGATTGAGGGGTTTTTTCTAATGTCTTTTAGCATTTTCTCACTTTTTAGAATGCTTTGATTGCTTGAAGCCACTGTGAATGAACTTGCGTGAAGTCAAATACTCATCCTTCTGGAATTCTTCTCCCTTCTTTTATTTTTATTTAGTAACACTGATGGAAAAGAATTCCAGAAATAGAGTGACATGGATGTAAAAGCGAGACTTCAGTCACAACGTAGGTGGGGAATAGGAACAAACAAGCAAATAGGTCCGCCTTCCCTGGGGAAGGTTAGTTACCGTGTGCAGTGCTCCACTGGGTTACTAGAACTGTGGTGATGATCAGCCACAGGAGAGGAGAGCCTGTTTCCCACTCCTACCCTACTCCAGCTAGAAAGTATTATTACCAACGTAGACTCAGAGAAAAGTGACTTTGGGGGTTGATTTTGGTTTCTGAATGCTCCAAATAAATTCAGTGATTTCTCTACTTTACTTTTGTGGGTGGAAAAGAAACTAAAGACACTGTTTTGTTTGTTTAACTCTTCATTCTGCAGACATTCAACCCTCTGTGCCAGGCACGGTTCTAGAAACAGATAATCAGAAACAAGACATGGATCCTAACTTGCTGCACAATGCAGAATGCTCACTGGAGCTCCATCCAGTTGGGGAAACATTGCATACAGATACAAAATAAGTAGAGAACATGAAGAATAATAAGGAAAGAAGTGCTAAGGAGCACATTTGTAATGCATTTAGTCAAATAATAATAATAACACCTGTCATAAGTCAGATACTGCTGGTATACCAAGATACAGATTTTTTTTTGTTTTGTATAGTTTCTGTCAAGTAATATAGGTAATTTAAATATAAACGGTGAAATTTTTCCTGTTCTCAGTGTCTTTTTAGCACATAGTGTTTTCACTGTGACCAGTTTCAACCAGAGAAATGGAAAGAATAGACAAAGATCATGTAGTGTGAGGAAAAACTAGATGAAAAGTAGAGCCAAAACCGCCACTTCTGTGCCAAATTCAGTGCCTAATCCAAGCCCTGCTTGCTTTTAGCCATCAGGAAACCATTGTTCCAGGCCTGACTTTCAGTAAGAAATTTTGTGACCTTTATCGCCTGATTTTTTTTGATGCTAAAGTTTTTCTCTTTTGTCCAAAACCTAACTCTGAAAGATCAAATGCTGACTCTTCTATGAAGCTTTTTCTGATCTTCTATCTTTGCCCACCCTCTTCTTCCCATTTCACCACATACTTGTTTGGAGAACACTTTCTGACTCCTAAATTCTCTTAACATCTGAGTTACACCTCTTTTCTATGGTACTTACCACCCAGAGCCTTCCTTATATTGCATCATTATTACATCTTATTTCACTGTCTTCAATGCATCTGAATGATTCCTGTCAATTTAAATAATTTTATGTTTGTTTTATTTGTTTTTTGCTTTAGTGACAGATACCAAAGTTTTACAAGGTGAAGAGAGTTTTTAAAATGCCAGACCTGATAAGTGCTATGTTATAGTTCATTCGGATATTTGCATCATTGGTGACAGCCCCGAGTGAAAAGGATAAATAATTGGAAATTAGTTTCTTATGTATTAGTAAATGTGAAAATTATGTCTCTTAACTTAAAAATCTTTATTACATTTGTTGACAGTGTAAATTGTATATGTTCCATGTAAAGTTTTTAATAAGGCTCGGGTTTACTTTAGTTTGAAATTGAAAAGTATATAGATTTTCAGGAGTTAATGTCAGGATTAGATTTCTCAGCATAGGCTTGCTTGAAGCACTTGAGATATATTGTCAGCCTAGCATCTTTTTACTATGTTATTGTTTTTATTCTGCCTACAATAAGTGAATATTAGCATAGTAAAACAAGTAACCAGTTTATCTGGAAAGCTCAGCCACATGAATTTGGGCCAATTTTATAAAAAAGAGATAAATGAGAATATTACAGACTAACAGCATAGATTTACTTGTTTAAGAAGCATTTTGTGTTGTGGTATGGGGCGTTAAGAGCCTATTTATTTGGAATCATGATTACTGGTGTCTGTAACAACTGCTGGATCCTGTTACCATGGATTTAGTTGTGGTACTGAGTTTGGTAGACAAGATGGTTGTTCAGTCTCAAAGGTTGAAACAGAGAGCATCCTGGGTTTTTGGTAGTTTATTCAGTGCTTTCACCTACAGTGTATGACTGAAATAGACTGTCAAAGAAATGTTCTGACATCTGTTCCCTGTAATGTATTAACTGATTCTTGACTTCAGCATCGATTTTATGAAAAGCTGCCAGCATTTGATAAGAATTACTGCTGCTGAGTGTAAGAAAATATGCTTTGCATCCTCAGAGCAAAGGTACTTTCTTAGCACTGTGGAGAGAATTTTCTGGAATATAGGAAAATATCTGCTCTAATTATGATAACTTTTATGTTCTATTCGGTTTGGTTTTTACCCGTTTTAGTGACAGAATACTGTTAGAACTTTGTAATACATCTTGCAAACAATGGCCAAGACCATTTTATTAGCACCTCCTTGGATTTAGAGTCTTCTTTTGTACGTTTCCAATTATATTTGGTATCTTTTAAACATTTTCTTCCAAAAATTATACATGGTTTTAGAGAAACCGTATACAATACCTAAAATTTGATGTTAACCAAGTTGAGATCGTTTCTTCATGAATACCCACCAGAATGTTTCTTGACGGGGTCACTGGTAACTGCCATAATGCCAAATCTGTGTACTAACAAACAGGTTTCTCCTTCTTTCCCAACTTCTCACAGTGCTTGAACCTGTTCCCCATCTATACTGACTTGCTACATGAACTGATCTAATTCATAGCTTTAGCCTTTCCCTTTTATGTCTAATTGTTATTTCAAATTTATATGTCTAAAAATAAATTTCTTATCCCCACCCCTACCCCACTTGCCCATGCCAGAAATCAGTCTGTCATCAAATTCTATTCAATTCTACCCTGAAATATACCCAGAATAGAACTATTTCTTACCACCTCCGTAGCTCCCAAACCACGATTATTTCTCTCCTCTAAGTTACTGTATTTCAAAACGTTTTTGCTTAAGAAATTTCAGCCAACTCCGTACTATGATTTTCCTTTAAATTTTCTTTAAGCAAATATTTTTTACATGCTTTAACCTTTGCTTCCTTGCAGTCTAGTCACCTTATCTGCTTGTCACTTCTGTCTTCTGTGTGTCATATCTGTCACTTCTCTGTCCAAACCACCCCTCCTTCTTATCTTAAATGGAATTTGAATGAATTGAATTGAATTGAAGTCGCTCAGTCGTGTCCAACTCTTTGCGACCCCATGGACTGCAGCCCACCAGGCTCCTCCGTCCATGGGATTTTCCAGGCAATAGTCCTGGAGTGGATTGCCATTTCCTTCTCCAGGGGATCTTCCCAACCCAGGGATCGAACCCGGGTCTCGCGCCTTGTAGACAGACGCTTTACCATCTGAGCCACCTTCTTATCTTATTCAAAATTAAAAAGGTGAAATTCTTTGCATGGCCCCTGGCTACTTCATAAACTGCTGTATCCCTAGTGCCTTGAATAGTGCTTCATGCTTTGTAGGTAATCAGTGATATATTAGTGACTGAGCAAGTTGCTTGTAAATATGCAGTATGATTCAGTTCAGTTCAGTCACTCAGTCATGTCAGACTCTTTGCCACCCCATGAACCACAGCATGCCAGGCCTCCCTGTCCATCACCAGCTCCCGGAGTCCACCCAAACCCATGTCCATCGAGTCGATGATGCCATCCAACCATCTCATCCTCTGTCGTTCCCTTCTCCTGCCCTCAATCTTTCCCAGCATCAGGGTCTTTTCCAGTGAGTCACCTCTTTGTATCAGGTGGCCAAAGTATTGGAGTTTCAGCCTCAACATCATTCCTTCTAATGAACACCCAAGACTGATCTCCTTTAGGAGGGACTGGTTGGATTTCCTTGCAATCCAAGGGACTCTCAAGAGTCTTCTCCAACACCACAGTTCAAAAGCATCAATTCTTCGGTGCTCAGCTTTCTTTATACTGCAACTCTCACATCCGTACATGACCACTGTCTGGAAGAACCATAGCCTTGACTAGATGGACCTTTGTTGGCAAAGTAATGTCTCTACTTTATAATATGCTATCTAGGTTGGTCATAACTTTCCTTCCCTGGAGTAAGCGTCTTTTAATTTCACGACTGCAATCACCATCTGCAGTGATTTTGGAGCCCAGAAAAATGAAGTCAGCCACTGTTTCCACAATATGAGTAGGATTTAAAAAATAAAAGTNTTTGTTGGCAAAGTAATGTCTCTACTTTATAATATGCTATCTAGGTTGGTCATAACTTTCCTTCCCTGGAGTAAGCGTCTTTTAATTTCACGGCTGCAATCACCATCTGCAGTGATTTTGGAGCCCAGAAAAATGAAGTCAGCCACTGTTTCCACAATATGAGTAGGATTTAAAAAATAAAAGTTAAACTTCTTCAAATAGTTTATCCGTGTCAATACAGAAAACCAACACGTTGAATTGAAATATCCCTTTAATATTCAACTTCATATTCAGCATTCACGAAAATATTTATTTTTTATTTCCCAAATTACATACACTGAAATAAATTTATCAAAATGAAGAATGTGCTTTAAAATATATTTCAAAGCCTCTAATGAGTTTTTTAAGAGCCTTCAACAACTCATTGCTATGATTTTCTTTTCTTTTTTTTTTGAGACAAAAATATTTTAATAAATGTGGAACACTCCATTCTTGATATTAAGTTTTGCTTTCTTACTTTTTCGGTCTTTTCTTTGACATCTTAGTTTCAGTATGCTTTTCTTTTTTTTCTTTTTCTTTTTTTTTTAGAGCTTCCATTTTACTTTATTTTACTTTACAGTACTCTATTGGTTTTGGCATACATTGACATGAATCTGCCACGGGTGTACACGAACTCCCAAACATGAACCCCCCTCCCACCGCTCCAAGCAAGTGTTATGTTCTTCTTCCTTGCTCTGAAATATCTTATGTAGATAATTTGGTTAAATTGTACAGTAGACCCTTGAACAAGGCAAGGGGCTTTCAACGACTTTTCATAAGAAATTGTAGATAGAGCTACCTTTAATCAGATAGGATCCTTTGTTATTTCCAGTCTACTATTATTACATAATTATTACCTGAATCAAACTATTCAAACTATAGGAGTGCCAGGATGGCATGTTGGTGATTTGATTTACTGTTGAATCAGTAAATATACATATTACCATATTACACTGTCATCACTATACATAAATCTCTTTGAGTAACAAATATATTTGATGTTCTTATCTAAGTCAAGAAGATGACCCAAACCAGTTTTATTTAGTCAATAACTAAGGTAAACAGTATTTTTAAGACAGCAAACCACAGAAGTGACTGCATTGGTTTGGAGGTTTCTCTGATGCTTATCTGCAATCTGTCTCTTCCTAGTCATTCTTTCAGAATGAAGTAGACCCATTCTTCATGAAGAGGTGTCATTTTCACTGGAGTGTTTCAAGTTCTAAAACTCAGGTTTTTGTCTAAGTGGATTACATTTTTTAATATAATTTGTACATTTTTTTAAAGTTCTCAGAAACAATGCTCCTAAGATCCTATTCTCTCCTTTCTTCTTATGATGTCTTGACAGGTGTTTTGTACTAAGTGAATTAATAATAAATGTTGCTGAGGAACTTCTGTGTCAGGGCTCTGAAGAAGTTACATACTTTACTCCCTTCTTTGGAGTTAATATCCCTTTGTGTATGGATCTTGCTTTGTTAGTGTAACTGTTCATTAGTGTCATTCTCTGACAGCATATTAAGAAGCAGAAACATTACTTTACCAACAAAGGTCCGTCTAGTCAAAGCTATGGTTTTTCCAGTAGTCATGTATGGATGTAAGAGTTAGACTATAAAGAAAGGTGAGAGCCGAAGAATTGATGCTTTTGAACTATGGTGTTGGAGAAGACTTTTGAGAGTCCCCTGGACTCCAAGAAGATCCAGCCAATCCATCCTAAAGGAAATCAGTCCCGAATATTCATTGGAAGGACAGATGCTGAAGCTGAAACTCCAATACTTTGGCCACCTGATGCGACGAACCAACTCATTGGAAAAGACCCTGATTCTGGGAAAGATTGAAGGTGGGAGGAGAAGGGGACAACAGAGGATGAGATGGTTGGGTGACATCACCGATGATGGACATGAGTTTGAGTAGGCTCCAGGAGTTGGTGATGGACAGGGAGGCCTGGTGTGCTGCAGTCCATGGGGTCGCAAAGAGTCGGACACAACTGAGCAACTGAACTGAACTGAACTGTCCTTCAATCTCTCCTTCCATATTGCTGTTCTCTCTTTGCTTATGTTTTCCTTGCTCTTCAAATATTAACATCATTGATATAAAATTGCTATCATCATTATATCATTTCACTGTCTGTTTTAATCAGCATTTTTATGATAAGTTAAAAGTTCTCCTTTGTATATTTCTTAGCTTCACTCAGTTTGTCCAACCATGGGGTCGCAAAGAGTCGGACACAACTGAGCGACTGAACTGAACTGAACTGAGAAGGCCTTATCCTAGCTTAGTTTCATTTTGATCTTGGCATTATCACTATGACTAGATTCTGCTATATCATCAGAATTCCAACTGTGTAATATGAGCTACATTATGTGTCATTTTGTTGTTAATTTGAAAGTGGAAATAATAGCACATATTGTATATAGTCACATCATGTTATAATCTCTGTATACAATTTTCTTTGGTAATTTGAATGTGATTTTAACTCAGCGATGACTATTGAAATGTAATAGTACTTTTTCATGTTTTATCTCATCAGTAAGACAGATAATTGCTTTAGACTAGATTTCCTGAAAATGTGAGAAAAATGTAAAACATTTCCTAAAAATGTTTTAATATCTGAGACATTTGAGATAGTCATGACTATCTGATGAACAGACTGATATTGTTGAATAATATAGAATTTTGTTATTAATAGTTTTTTTGGCTGCACAGCTTGCAAAATCATCGCTCCTAGACCATGGTTTGAACCTGGGCCTCCTACATTGGAAGCTCAGAGGCCTTACCACCGAATTGCCAGGAAATTCCCCTGGTAGTGGTTTTTTGTAGCTTCATTTCAGTGGTTATCTCTTTATGTTCTTCCGGACTAATTTATTCTCTAATATTCACCAAGGTTACCTTTGTACAGGCAGTATAGAGAATTCTACCCTGACACATCATCATAACCAGGTAGGGTAAATAGATGCTCAGTTATCTCCAACTCTTTATGATCCCATGGACTGTAGCCTGCAGGCTCTTCTGTCCATGGGATTATCCTGTAGAGAATGCTAGAGTGAGTTACCATTTCTTCTTCCAAGGGATCTTCCCAACCCAGGGACCAAACCAGTCTCTCGTGAGACTCCTGTGTTTACCACTGAGCCACCTCTTGAATGCTAGGTTAATGAGTTGGACTTACTCTCAATAGGACCCTTATACATTGCTAGGGGGACTATAAAATAGGACAATCACTGTGAAAAAATGTTTGATGGTTTCTCAATAACTCAAACCCTACTCCAGTACTCTTGCCTGGAAAATCCCATGTTTGGAGGAGCCTGGTAGGCTGCAGTCATGGGGTTGCAAAGAGTCGGACATGACTGAGCTACTGAACTGTACTGAACTGAAAGCAAGAATCACTGGCTTAAATGCTTTCAGGTCCCTGGGAGGTTCAGGAAACAGGGTAAAGAAGTTCAAGAGGGGGAATGTGGTGAACTGAACAATCAAAATCACATTTTTGGAACCTCTGATCAGGCCACATAAAACATGACTGTGGTTTATGGTTTTCAACCTCTGTTACAGATTGAACTGAGCAACAATGATGGGTTATGTCATGCAGGTAGCTGACAGTAGAACTAGACTCATGATTCCTTAAAGATTAGGGAAGAGGAGAAATCTGAATTGTTTATCCCATAAATTCACCATTTAAAGTGATGCCATGCCAACACATGTAGATGCTTACCAGGAATCTGTTGGATGAAAAATAAATTTAAAATAAGTCGATAAAGTCTGGGCAGTACCTCTGTATTCCTTTTCTTAGTCAATTCTATCTCCATCTGCCCCTTCCACCACTAATCAAATTGCAAATTTTAACAATCAATATTTATAATATCTCTTGAATATGTATTTTCATATATCTTCATATTGAATACATGTTTTCAGACACTCATACTGAATATGTGTTTTCAAACATATTTATATTGAATACATATTTTCAAATATTTTTATTGAATATGTGTTTTCAAACACCAGTGCTTCCCTGGTGCCTCAGACAAT
>SJYX01020237.1:227364-238247 GCA_006410675.1 Oreotragus oreotragus
TCCAGTATTCTTGCTGGGAAAATCCCATGGACAGAGGAGCCTGCCTGGCTATGGTCATGAGGTCTCAAAGAGTCAGACACGACTGAAGCAACTGAGCACACATGTGTATTGACTGGGACATTATATTTTTCAACCTTTTGTGTGCGCCTTAACTACTTACTCCATATATAGGTGATTTTGCGACTTTTTTTTCTTTAACCTTCCTACTGTCTTTATATGTGATTGGTCTACTACCCTTACTGAATATTTGCCTTTACCAGTGGAATTTTTCCTTTCATAATTTTCATATTTCTAGTTGTGGCCTTGTCTACTTAGAGAAATCCCTTTAACCTTGCTTATAAAGTTGGTTTTGTGATGCAGAACTCTTTCAGCTTTTACTTCTCTGTAAGACTTTTTGATCTGTCTTCCAAATCTGAAGGAAAGCTTTGCTGGGTAATTCCGTGGTTGTAGGTTTTTCTTTTTCGTCATTGAAAATATATCATGTTACTCCCTTCTGGTTTGAAGATTCTATGCTGAAAAGTCAAGCTGATTGCCTTAAGAGAGTTCCTTTGTAGATATGTTATTGCTTTTCCCTTGTTGCTTTTCATAAGTATTCACTCGTGTCTTTATTTTTAGCAGTTTTAATTCCAGTGTGTCTTGGTGTTGTCCTCTTTGGGTTGATCCTCTATTTCCTGCACAGGACTCTCTGTACTTCCTGGACTTGGATGGCTGTTTCTTTTCTCAAGTTAGGAGTGTTTTCAAGGTGTTATGTCTCCAAATATGTTCTCTGTCCCTTTCTCTCTCTCTCCTCCGTCTGGGACCCCTGTCATGGGGATTTTAGTGCACTTGATGTTTGCCCAGAGCTCTCTTAAATTGTCCTCATTTATTTCCATTCTTTTGTCTCTGTTCAGCGTCAGTAATTTCCACTGTTCTGGCTGATAGGTTGCTAATTCATTCTTCTATATCACTTTGTCTCCTGTTGTTTCCTTCTAGTATATTTTTCTTTCAGTTATTGTATTCTTCATCTATGTTTAGGGCTTGCCTGGTGGTTCAGTTGGCATAAAGAATCCACCTGCAATGCAGGAGACCTGGGTTCAGTCCCTGGGTTGAGAAGATCCCCTGGAGAAGGACATGAAAATCCACTCTAGTATTCTTGCCTGGGGAATCGCCATGGACTGTAGCCCACCAGGCTACAGTTTGGTTGTTCTTTAAATTCTCTAACTCTTTGTTAAAAACCTTCCAACTTCTCACTCTGTGCATCCGTTCTATTTCTGAGTTCTTTGATCATCTTTACAACCAGTATCCTAAACTCCATTTCATGTAGATTTCTTATTTTCAGTTCACATAGTTCTTCTCTGTGTCTTTATCTTGTTCTTTTATTCTAGAACATTTTCCTCTATCACCTCATTTTACCTCAGTTGCTGTCCCTTTTTATGTATCTAGTAGATTGGTTATGATTCCTGACCTTAGAGAAGTTACCTTTTGTATGATACATCCTATGCTTTCCAGCAGCACAGTCCCCTTTCATCACCCAATCTATATTGTCTGAAAGTTCCCCCTATGAAGGTCACATGAATCTTTCTGTTGTGGTGAGCAGACTATGTAGGTGGAGTAGGGGCATGGTCGGCTCAGGTTCTTAACTTGTGCAGAGGCCACCAGCCAGTGATACGTGGGACTGGCTCATGAAGAAGCTGAATGTGTTAACCCCGGAGGCCCTGGGGCTTCTGCTGGCTCACCAGTTTGCAGAGTCAGTGTCCAGAAGATTCCGAATCTGTTACCTGACCACTGGTGGGTGTAATCAGGTCCTGGGGTTAATACCGNTGATACGTGGGACTGGCTCATGAAGAAGCTGAATGTGTTAACCCCGGAGGCCCTGGGGCTTCTGCTGGCTCACCAGTTTGCAGAGTCAGTGTCCAGAAGATTCCGAATCTGTTACCTGACCACTGGTGGGTGTAATCAGGTCCTGGGGTTAATACCGGACTACTGCCAGTCAAGACTGGCTCCTGGAATCTGGTTATAGAGTCCAGGGATCCTAGAGTTGCTGCCAGGTCACTGGTTGGGAAAGAGGGTTCTTGATACATTGGGTAGGGGGTCCAGGGTGTCTCAAAGGTTGTTAGTCTGCTAGTGGGCAGGGCCAAAGCCCAGCTCATCTTGGGGCAAGGTCTGGCATGCCGTGGGCAGGCGGTAGGTTAGTGGATTTCTTGTTTCTGCCTCTTGGTGGGTGACATTGGTCTGGAGGCTGGCATAGGTTTCCTATAGGGCAAGAGGTTCCCAGGGGTTTCTGGAGCTGGATCCTGCCCACTGGTAGATAAAGCTGTGTCTGGGGCCCTCTGGTGGGCAGGGCCATGTCTAGAGGCATGTCTGGAGACAACTGTGGACTCAAGAGGGCTTTAGGCAACCTATGTGCTGATAGGTGGAGCTAGGTCGCCACCCAGTTAGTTGCTTGGCCTGTCGTGTCCCAGCACTGGCACCTACAAGCTATTGGGGCTCTATCTTGGCACCGAGCTAGAGGAAAGATCCCAGCACTGGCACCTGCCAGCCCCAGCTTCCACATAGTAGGCGAATCTCCTGAGAATGGTTGCTGCTACAGTCTGTTTCTCCACAGTGATCCATACCCACCCATTGCCTATATGGGAGACTCTCCAAGACCAGCAGGTAGGTCTGTCCCAGACTTCTATCAGATTACCGCTTTTTTCCTTGGGTCCTGTTATGTGTAAGATTTGGGGTGTGCCCTTTAAGAGTGAAGTCTCTGTTTCCCCCAGTCCTGTGGTTATACTGAAATTAAGCCAGCTGGCCTTCAATGTCAAATGTTCTGGGGGCTCATCTCTCTGGCACAAGACCTCTGGGCCAGGGAACCTGATGTGGGGCTCAGAGCTCTCACCCTGAAAGAAAATCTAGACAGGACCTGAAAAAGCATTTGACGAGATAGTAGCTAAAAACTTCTCTTAACACGGGAAAGGAAATAGTCATCCAAGTCCAGGAAGCATGGACAGTCTTTCACAAACCCAAGGAGGAACACACCAAGACACACATTAATAGTGATTAAGCTGACAGAAATTAAGACACAGATAGAACATTAAAAGCAGCAAGGGAAAATGACAAATAACATACCACCATAAGGTTATCAGCTGATTTCTCAACAGAAACTCTACAAGCAAGAAAGGAAAGGTATGATATATTTAAAGTGATGCAAAGGAATAACTTACAGTCAAGAATGCTCTACCAAGAAAGACTTTTGTTCAGATTTGACAGAAAAATCAAAAATTCTCCAGACAAGCAAAAGTTAAGAGAATTTAACACCACGAAACCAGCCTTACAACAGATGCTAAAGGAACATCTCTAAACACAAAAGAAGGAAAAATAAACCCCAAACAATTTAAAAATGATAATAGGATCATATATATTCATCATTACCTTAAATGAAAGTGGATTAGATGCAGCAACCAAGAGACATAGACTGGCTGGGTGGATGAAAACATGTGTATGTATACATTTCCACTTACCATATCACTATTTAACCTCCCCAAAATATGTAATTGTTTTATATTGTTAGGGTAATCATGTTTCCAGTATGGCTTTCAATTGTAATTATCTTTTATTTTTTATCTGGCTAATGGTTGTGAAAACATATAAACATCTTTTACTATTGTGATTATATAACTATTACTCATTTGAATACCATTGTATCATGATTGGTCAACAGAAAATAACAGAATCCTCTATCACTGAAACTACCATTTGATAGAAAAATCTGTAATCACCTTTTAGAATATTGGAAATAAAAGCAAAAATAAACAAATGGGACCTAATTAAAATTAAAAGCTTCTGCACAACAAAGGAAACTATAAGCAAGGTGAAAAGACAGCCTACGGAATGGGAGAAAATAATAGCAAATGAAGCAACTGACAAACTAATCTCAAAAATATACAAGCAACTCCTGCAGCTCAATTCCATAAAAATAAACAACCCAATCAAATAATGGGCCAAAGAACTAAATAGACATTTCTCCAAAGAGGACATACAGATGGCTAACAAGCACATGAAAAGATGCTCAACACCACTTTATCAGAGAAATGCAAGTTGAAACCACAATGAGGTACCCTTTCATGACAGTCAGAATGGCTGTGATCCAAAAGTCTAAAAGCAATAAATGCTGGAGAGGGTGTGGAGAAAAGGGAACCTTCTTACACTGTTGGTTGGAATGCAAACTAGTACAGCCACTATGGAGAACAGTGTGGAGATTCCTTAAGAAATTGCAAATAGAACTGCCTTATGACCCAGCAATCCCACTGNTTACAGTTGTTCTATATTTTTCCTGGATTGATACCTTGATTATTATGTAGTATCCATCCTCAGTGGTCTTTATGATATAGTCTTTACAATATATTTTATCAGATATAAGACATGCTGGGGCTTCCCTGATAGCTCAGTTGGTAAAAATCTGCCTGCAATGAGGGAGGCCCCAGTTCAATTCCTGGGTCGGGAAGATCCCCTGGAGAAGGGATAGGCTACCCACTCCAGTATTTGGGCCTGGAGAATTCCATGGACAGTCTATTGGGTTGCAAAGAGTTGGACACAACTGAGTGACTTTCACTTCACTAAGACCTGCTACCATGGGTTTCTTTTGATTTCCATTTCCTTGGACTATTTTCTTTTTTTCATATGCTCACTTTCACTCTATGTGTGTCTTCAGATATGAAAAGAATCTCTTGTCGGCAGCATATATTTAGGTCTGGATTTTGTATTTATTCAGCCACTCTGCCTTTTGATTGGAGAATTTAGTCTATTTACATTAAAGGTAAATACTGATATATATGTTCTTATTGCCATTTTGTTAGTTGTTTTGGAGCTGTTAGTCTAGGTCTTCTTTTATTCTCTTCTCTTGTGACTTGATGACTCTTTAATGTCATGTTAGGATTCCTTTTTCTTCTTAGGGCACATGTCTATTACAGATTGTTGGGTTATGGTTACCATGAGGTTTTTATATAGCTATATATATATATATATATATATATANATCAGATATAAGACATGCTGGGGCTTCCCTGATAGCTCAGTTGGTAAAAATCTGCCTGCAATGAGGGAGACCCCAGTTCAATCCCTGGGTTGGGAAGATCCCCTGGAGAAGGGATAGGCTACCCACTCCAGTATTCAGGCCTGGAGAATTCCATGGACAGTCTATGGGGTTGCAAAGAGTTGGACACAACTGAGTGACTTTCACTAAGACCTGCTACCATGGGTTTCTTTTGATTTCCATTTCCTTGGGCTATTTTTTTTTTCATATGCTCACTTTCACTCTATGTGTGTCTTCAGATAGGAAAAGAATCTCTTGTCGGCAGCATATATTTATGTCTAGATTTTGTATTTATTCAGCCACTCTGTCTTTTGATTGGAGAGTTTAGTCTATTTACACTTAAGGTAAATATTGATATATATGTTCTTATTGCCATTTTGTTAGTTGTTTTGGAGCTGTTAGTCTAGGTCTTTTTATTCTCTTCTCTTGTGACTTGATGATTCTTTAATGTTGTTAGGATTCCTTTTTCTTCTTAGGGCACATGTCTGTTACAGATTGTTGGGTTATGGTTACCATGAGGTTTTTATATAGCTATATATATATATATATATATATATATTTGATTATTTAAATTAACTGATTGGTTCAAGATTGAGAAAAGAGTATGACAAGGCTGTCTTCTGTCACCCTGTTTCTCTAATCTGTACACTGAGCACATCGTGAGAAATACCAGGCTGGATGGGTTACAAGCTGGAATCAAGATATGCAGGAGAAGCATCAACCACCTCAGATATGCAGATAGTACCACTCTAATGGCAGAAAGTGAAGAGGAACTGAAGAGCGTCTTGAAGGAGGAGAGTGAAAGAGCTGGCTTAAAACTAAATATTAAAAGAGTAAGATCAGGGCATCCCACCCCATTACTTCAGCAAATAGAGGAGAAAAAGATGGAAGCAGTAACAAGTTTCCTCTTCCTGGGCTGTAAAATCAGTGTGGATGGTGACTGCAGCCATGAAACCAGAAGACATTTACTTCTTGGCAGAAAAGCTTCGACAAACCTAGAAGTGTTTTGAAAAGCAGAGACATTACTCTGCCAACAAAGGCCCATATAGTCTAGGCTATGTTCTTCCCAGTGGTCATGAACAGTTGTGAGGGCTGGACTGTAAAGAAGGTGGAGCGCCTTCAGACTGTGGTGCTGGAAAAGATTCCCGAGAGTTCCTTGGAGAGCAAGAACATCAAACCAATCATTCTTAAGGGAAATCAACCCTGACTACTCGTTGAAAGGACTGATACTGAAGCTGAAACTCCAGTATTTCAGTCATCTGATGTGAACAGCTGACTCTTTGGAAAAGCCCCTAGTTCTGGGAAGGATTGAAGGCAGAAGGAGGAAAGGGTGTCAGAGGATAAGATAGCTGGGTGGCATCACCGATGCAATGGACATGAACTTGGGCAAATTTCAGGAGATGATGAGGGACAGGGAGGCCTAGCATGCAGCAGTCCATGGGGTCACAAAGGGTCAGACACAACTGGATGACTGAACAGCAGCAGAAGTTACTGATCTCTTAAGTTTGAAAGCAATTTAACAGCGCTGCATTTTTACCTGTGCCCCATGTTTATGGTCGGCTTCCCCAGGCGCCCAGTGGTGAAGAATCTGCTTGCATTGCAGGAGACACAGGAGACATGGGTTCAGTCTCTGGGTTGGGAAGATCCACTAGAAGAGGGCATGGGAACCCATTCCAGTATTCTTGCTGGGAAAATCCCATGGACAGAGGAGCCTGCCTGGCTATGGTCATGAGGTCTCAAAGAGTCAGACACGACTGAAGCAACTGAGCACACATGTGTATTGACTGGGACATTATATTTTTCAACCTTTTGTGTGCGCCTTAACTACTTACTCCGTATATAGGTGATTTTGCGACTTTTTTTTCTTTAACCTTCCTACTGTCTTTATATGTGATTGGTCTACTACCCTTACTGAATATTTGCCTTTACCAGTGGAATTTTTCCTTTCATAATTTTCATATTTCTAGTTGTGGCCTTGTCTACTTAGAGAAATCCCTTTAACCTTGCTTATAAAGTTGGTTTTGTGATGCTGAACTCTTTCAGCTTTTACTTCTCTGTAAGACTTTTTGATCTGTCTTCCAAATCTGAAGGAAAGCTTTGCTGGGTAATTCCGTGGTTGTAGGTTTTTCTTTTTCGTCATTGAAAATATATCATGTTACTCCCTTCTGGTTTGAAGATTCTATGCTGAAAAGTCAAGCTGATTGCCTTAAGAGAGTTCCTTTGTAGATATGTTATTGCTTTTCCCTTGTTGCTTTTCATAAGTATTCACTCGTGTCTTTATTTTTAGCAGTTTTAATTCCAGTGTGTCTTGGTGTTGTCCTCTTTGGGTTGATCCTCTATTTCCTGCACAGGACTCTCTGTACTTCCTGGACTTGGATGGCTGTTTCTTTTCTCAAGTTAGGAGTGTTTTCAAGGTGTTATGTCTCCAAATATGTTCTCTGTCCCTTTCTCTCTCTCTCCTCTGTCTGGGACCCCTGTCATGGGGATTTTAGTGCACTTGATGTTTGCCCAGAGCTCTCTTAAATTGTCCTCATTTATTTCCATTCTTTTGTCTCTGTTCAGCGTCAGTAATTTCCACTGTTCTGGCTGATAGGTTGCTAATTCATTCTTCTATATCACTTTGTCTCCTGTTGTTTCCTTCTAGTATATTTTTCTTTCAGTTATTGTATTCTTCATCTATGTTTAGGGCTTGCCTGGTGGTTCAGTTGGCATAAAGAATCCACCTGCAATGCAGGAGACCTGGGTTCAGTCCCTGGGTTGAGAAGATCCCCTGGAGAAGGACATGAAAATCCACTCTAGTATTCTTGCCTGGGGAATCGCCACCAGGCTACAGTTTGGTTGTTCTTTAAATTCTCTAACTCTTTGTTAAAAAGCTTCCAACTTCTCACTCTGTGCATCCATTCTATTTCTGAGTTCTTTGATCATCTTTACAACCAGTATCCTAAACTCCGTTTCATGTAGATTTCTTATCTTCAGTTCACATAATTCTTCTCTGTGTCTTTATCTTGTTCTTTTATTCTAGAACATTTTCCTCTATCACCTCATTTTACCTCAGTTGCTGTCCCTTTTTATGTATCTAGTAGATTGGTTATGATTCCTGACCTTAGAGAAGTTACCTTTTGTATGATAAATCCTATGCTTTCCAGCAGCACAGTCCCCTTTCATCACCCAATCTATATTGTCTGAAAGTTCCCCCTATGAAGGTTACATGAATCTGTCTGTTGTGGTGAGCAGACTATGTAGGTGGAGTAGAGGCATGGTTGGCTCGGGTTCTTAACTTGTGCAGAGGCCACCAGCCAGTGATAATGTGGGACTGGCTCATGAAGAAGCTGACTGTGTTAACCCCGGAGGCCCTGGGGCTTCTGCTGGCTCACCAGTTTGCAGAGTCAGTGTCCAGAGGATTCCGAATCTGTTACCTGACCACTGGTGGGTGTAATCAGGTCCTGGGGTTAATACTGGACTACTGCCAGTCAAGACTGGCTCCTGGAATCTGGTTATAGAGTCCAGGGATCCTAGAGTTGCTGCCAGGTCACTGGTTGGGAAAGAGGGTTCTTGATATGTTGGGTAGGGGGTCCAGGGTGTCTCAAAGGTTGTTAGTCTGCTAGTGGGCAGGGCCAAGCCCAGCTCATCTTGGGGCAAGGTCTGGCATGCCGTGGGCAGGTGGTAGGTTAGTGGTTTTCTTGTTCCTGCCTGTTGGTGGGTGACATTGATCTGGAGGCTGGCATAGCTTTCCTATAGGGCAAGAGGTTCCCAGGGGTTTCTGGAGCTGGATCCTGCCCACTGGTAGATAAAGCTGTGTCTGGGGCCCTCTGGTGGGCAGGGCCATGTCTAGAGGCATGTCTGGAGACAACTGTGGACTCAAGAGGGCTTTAGGCAACCTATGTGCTGATAGGTGGAGCTAGGTCGCCACCCAGTTAGTTGCTTGGCCTGTCGTGTCCCAGCACTGGCACCTACAAGCTATTGGGGCTCTATCTTGGCACCGAGCTAGAGGAAAGATCCCAGCACTGGCACCTGCCAGCCCCAGCTTCCACATAGTAGGAGAATCTCCTGAGAATGGTTGCTGCTACAGTCTGTTTCTCCACAGTGATCCATACCCACGCATTGCCTATATGGGAGACTCTCCAAGACCAGCAGGTAGGTCTGTCCCAGACTTCTATCAGATTACCGCTTTTTTCCTTGGGTCCTGTTATGTGTAAGATTTGGGGTGTGCCCTTTAAGAGTGAAGTCTCTGTTTCCCCCAGTCCTGTGGTTATACTGAAATTAAGCCAGCTGGCCTTCAATGTCAAATGTTCTGGGGGCTCATCTCTCTGGCACAAGACCTCTGGGCCAGGGAACCTGATGTGGGGCTCAGAGCTCTCACCCTGAAAGAAAATCTAGACAGGACCTGAAAAAGCATTTGACGAGTTAGTAGCTAAAAACTTCTCTTAACACGGGAAAGGAAATAGTCATCCAAGTCCAGGAAGCATGGACAGTCTTTCACAAACCCAAGGAGGAACACACCAAGACACACATTAATAGTGATTAAGCTGACAGAAATTAAGACACAGATAGAACATTAAAAGCAGCAAGGGAAAATGACAAATAACATACCACCATAAGGTTATCAGCTGATTTCTCAACAGAAACTCTACAAGCAAGAAAGGAAAGGTATGATATATTTAAAGTGATGCAAAGGAATAACTTACAGTCAAGAATGCTCTACCAAGAAAGACTTTTGTTCAGATTTGACAGAAAAATCAAAAATTCTCCAGACAAGCAAAAGTTAAGAGAATTTAACACCACGAAACCAGCCTTACAACAGATGCTAAAGGAACATCTCTAAACACAAAAGAAGGAAAAATAAACCCCAAACAATTTAAAAATGATAATAGGATCATATATATTCATCATTACCTTAAATGAAAGTGGATTAGATGCAGCAACCAAGAGACATAGACTGGCTGGGTGGATGAAAACATGTGTATGTATACATTTCCACTTACCATATCACTATTTAACCTCCCCAAAATATGTAATTGTTTTATATTGTTAGGGTAATCATGTTTCCAGTATGGCTTTCAATTGTAATTATCTTTTATTTTTTATCTGGCTAATGGTTGTGAAAACATATAAACATCTTTTACTATTGTGATTATATAACTATTACTCATTTGAATACCATTGTATCATGATTGGTCAACAGAAAATAACAGAATCCTCTATCACTGAAACTACCATTTGATAGAAAAATCTGTAATCACCTTTTAGAATATTGGAAATAAAAGCAAAAATAAACAAATGGGACCTAATTAAAATTAAAAGCTTCTGCACAACAAAGGAAACTATAAGCAAGGTGAAAAGACAGCCTACGGAATGGGAGAAAATAATAGCAAATGAAGCAACTGACAAACTAATCTCAAAAATATACAAGCAACTCCTGCAGCTCAATTCCATAAAAATAAACAACCCAATCAAATAATGGGCCAAAGAACTAAATAGACATTTCTCCAAAGAGGACATACAGATGGCTAACAAGCACATGAAAAGATGCTCAACACCACTTTATCAGAGAAATGCAAGTTGAAACCACAATGAGGTACCCTTTCATGACAGTCAGAATGGCTGTGATCCAAAAGTCTAAAAGCAATAAATGCTGGAGAGGGTGTGGAGAAAAGGGAACCCTCTTACACTGTTGGTGGGAATGCAAACTAGTACAGCCACTATGGAGAACAGTGTCTAGATTCCTTAAGAAATTGCAAATAGAACTGCCTTATGACCCAGCAATCCCACTGCTGGGCATACACACCGAGGAAACCAGAATAGAAAGAGACACATGTACCCCAATGTTCAT
>SJYX01020237.1:249285-271876 GCA_006410675.1 Oreotragus oreotragus
TGCATGAAAGTGAAGTCGCTCAGTCTGTCCGACTGTTAGCGACCCCATGGACTGCAGCCCACCAGGCTACTCCGTCCATTGGATTTTCCAGGCAGGAGTACTGGGGTGGGGTGCCATTGCCTTCCCCGCTTAAAACCCTAACCTCTATCTTATCAATGGCTAGCAGATGTTCAGTGTTGTTTTGTGGTGTATACAAAGCAGGCAAGCTATAAATCATTAAAAGTCTGCTTGTTTTGGGTCATTTTTTAAAAAATAGTGTATAAAAATGTTAATTTATACATGATTTAGTTCCAGCTGACATTGGAGCTAATGGATCTCAGCCTACAATGAAGAAATAAACAACTCAGGCTAACACATAGAAGCCATCTTTATCTAATAAATATAACAACTGAAAAGGAATAAGAGGATATTTTTTTGGAGTGATGATAATGTTCTACATCTTGATAAGGGTTTAAATCACAGAAGTGAATACATTTGTCAAAACTCATAAAACATATACCTAAGAATTGTGCATTTCATTGTATATGATATGCATGCTAAGATACTCAGAGTGAGAGGTACTGCTGTATCAGTTTGTACTGAAACACCAAAAATAGAGTGGGTTAATAGAGAGCTGGATAGGTATCTGATAAAGCAAGTATAGTAAAATTCTAATAGGAGAATCTAGGTTGGGATATATATATGTTTATTATGAAATTTTTTGCTTTTTGTTTAAAAAAAGTTTATAATGAGATATTGAGGCCTACCAGGTCGAGATAGACTAAACATAACAAGAAGTCCTGAGTAAAAAAAAATATCATACACAAAGAGTATATGTAAGTTTTCATTACTATGAAAAGGGACCTGTTTGAAAACTATGCCATTGCATTAAAAAATATAGAGAGAGAGAGCTTTGTATTTCTTGACCGATATTAAAATATAATTTCTGTAGAAACAATCCTATGTTTGATCACTTGACTGAAGATATGTGGTGTTTGCTCTTTTACAGAGAAAGTCCTTCTGCTAGCCTGGACACATGTGCATTTCTATCATCATTTGTGTGCTCCAATAGGACTCTGCTTATTGATGGCCGTGTAGAACTCAAGAGAGGCCTGCAGAGGCAGGAGCGGCATCTTTTCCTTTTCAATGATCTGTTTGTTGTAGCCAAAATCAAGTAAGTATACTGGACACTCTCTCCTGGCTTATCATTATAAAATTGCATTTCCACTAACAAAGATAACCTTTCTTTTCAGTATCACTATTAAGAATATGTGGCCTCTATTACCATAACTAATGTCTGAAGTGACTTTTATGTTTGTTTTGTTTTGTTTTTGAAAAAATGTTTCAATTATTTACTCACCTAACAAGTGTTCATTTAAGTCCCACTCTGTGCTATGCTCTGAATAAATATAGGGGACACAGTGAAGAGGGTGATGGATATGGTCCCTGCTTTCCTGATGCTTTTATTTATAATGTGGATGGGGGGATTACAAATTGTACTTAGTGCCATGAAGAAAATAGGGTGAAGTAAAATATGGGATATATGTTAGGTAGGAAGAATAAAATCAATGAAGAAAGAAAAATGACAAGCCATTCAGATATTAGGAGGGTGAGTATTCTAAGTAGAAGTAATAGCAGGTACAAAGCAGGTGGGGAAAATTTGGCCCTTTGGAGTTGAAAGAAGGCCTGTGTCACTGGAGCATAAGAAGCAGGAAGAGAGTAATATACATTGATATTGGAGAAATAGACAGAGATCAGGTTAATGTCACTGGAGCATAAGAAGCAGGAAGAGAGTAATATACATTGATATTGGAGAAATAGACAGAGATCAGGTTATCAGGACCTTTGTTGGCTGCATGAATTATCTATTCCCATATAACAACTTAACCCCAAAAGTAACAGTTTATGACTACAAACGTCTTACACATTTTTTCTGAGTCAAGAATCTGGGAATCGTTTAGCCAGGTGTTTCTGGCTCAAGGGCCCTAATGAGGATCTCAGAGCTTGAAGGAATAGTCTTCAAACCTCCCAGATCATGCATGTGGATTCTGGCCATCCTCAGTTCCACAGTGGCTCCTGGCCAGAGGCTACAGTTCTTTTCCATAAAGGTCTCTCCACAGAGCTGCTCTTAACATGGAATTGCTTCCTTTAAAGTGAAAGATCCAAGGGAGTGAGGAAGAGAGTGTTGAAGGGAGTGTGTGTGTTCAGTCGCTTCAGGGTCCTTTGGTCCTTTGCGACCCCCAAAGACCATAGCCCACCAGGCATTTCTGTCCATAGGATTTTCCCAGCAAGAATATTGAAGTGGGTTGCTATGCCCTCCTCCAGGGGATCTTCCCAACCCAAAGATTGGACCCACATCTCCTACATCTCCTGCATTGCAGGTGGATTTTTTACATTCTGAGCCATTGAGAAAGCCCTGTTGAAGGGAGAGAACACTTAAAATAGAAGCTGCAGTCCTTTATAACCTAATTTTATAAGTAGTATACCATCATTTCTAATGTAGGCTATTGGCCACACAGAATATTGGGAAGCCAGGATCTTTGGGGGCTATCTTGGTAGGCCATGGTAGAAGTTTACATTTTATTCCAATGGTTTTATTTAGAGGAGTAGCATAAAGGGGTACATATTTTTTTTAATACTTTTAAAATACTCTTCTGGCTATAGGAGATAATGGATTAGAGGGTAGACAGGAGTAGAAGCAAGGAGACTAGACTGGAGGTTATTGTAGTAGTCCTAATGAGAGATAATGGAGGCTTTATCTAGAGAAATGGTAGTTAAAAAAAAGGATGCAGACATATTTGAATATACTTTCAGTTCAGTTCAGTTGCTCACTTGTGTCCAACTCTTTATGACCTCATGGACTGCAGCATGCCAGGCTTCCCATCCTTCACCGACTCCCAGATCTTGCTCAAATTCGTGTCCATTTAGTCGGTGAATCCATCCAACCATCTCATCCTCTGTTGTCCCCTTCTCCTCCTGCCTTCAATCTTTCACAGCATCAGGGTCTTTTCTAATGAGTCAGTTCTTTGCATCAGGTGGCCAAAGTATTGGAGCTTCAGAGTCAACATCAGTCCTTCCAGTGAATACTAAGGATTGATTTCCTTTAGTATGGACTGGTTGGATCTTCTTGCAGTCTAAGGGACACTCCAAGAGTCTTCTCCAACACCACGATTCAAAAGCATCAGTTCTTTGGCACTCAGCTTTCTTTTTCGTCCAACTCTCACATACATACATGACTACTGGAAAAACCATAGCCTTGACTAGACGGACCTTTGTTGGCAAAGTAATGTCTCTGCTTTCTAACAGGCTGTCTAGGTTGGTCATAACTTTTCTTCCAAGAGGTAAGCGTCTTTTAATTTCATGGCTGCCTTCACTATCTGCAGTGATTTTGGAGCTGGTACTGTTTCCATTGTTTCCCCATCTGTTTTCCATAAAGTGATTGATGGGACCAGATGCCATGATGTTCATTTTTTGAATGTTGAGTTTTAAGTCCACTTTTTCACTCTCCTCTTGCACTTTGATCAAGAGGCTCTTTAGTTCCTCTTCACTTTCTGCTATAAGGGTAGTGTCACTGCGTGTCTGAGGTTATTGATATTTCTCCCAGCAATCTTGATTCCAGCTTGTGCTTCATCTACCCTGGCATTTCTCATTATGTACTCTGCATATGACTTAAATAAGCAGGGTGACAATTTATAGCCTTGGCATACTCTTTTCCCAATTCGGAACCAGTCTGTTGTTCCATGTCCAGTTCTAACTTGCTTCTTGACCTGTATACAGATTTCTCAGGAGGCAGTCAAGGTGGTCTGGTATTCCCATCTCTTGTAGGATTTTCCACAGTTTGTTGTGATCCACACAGTCAAAGGCTCTGTCTGGCAGTCAGTAAAGCAGAAGTAGATGTTTTTCTGGAACTCTCTTGTTCAATGATCCAGCAGATGTTGGCAATTTCATCTCTGATTCCTCTGCCTTTTCTAAATTCAGCTTGAACATCTGGAAGTTCTCAATTCATGTACTGTTGAAGCCTAGCTTAGAGAATTTTCAGCATTACTTTGCTAGCATGTAAGATGAGTGCAATTGTGTGGTAGTTTGAGAATTTTTTGGCATTTCCTTTCTTTGGGATGGAATGAAAACTGACCTTTTCCAGTCCTGTGGCCACTGCTGAGTTTTCTAAATTTTCTGGCATATTGAGTGCTATACTTTAACAGCATCATCTTTTAGGATTTGAAGTACCTCAACTAGAATTCCATCACCTCCAGTAGCTTTGTTTGTAGTGATGCTTCCTAAGGCCCACTTCACTTTGCATCCAGGATGTCTGGCTCTAGGTGAGTGATCACACCATCATGATTATCTCGGTCATGAAGATCATTTTGTATAGTTCTTCTGTGTATTCTTGTCACCTCTTCTTGATATCTGCCTCTTCTGTTAGGTCCATATCATCTCTGTCCTTTATTGTGTCCATCTTTGCATGAAATGTTCCCTTAGCATCTCTAATTTTTTTGAAGATACCTCTAGTCTTTCCGATTTTATTGTTTTCCTGTATTTCTTTGCATTGATCATTTAAGAAGGCTTTCTTATCTCTCCTTGCTATTCTCGGAACTCTGCATCCAGAGGGATATATCTTTCCTTTTCTCCTTTGCCTTTTGCTTCTCTCATATACGTTCAATTAAGTTCAGTTCAGAAGAGGAGGGGTAAATCATGGGCTTGCATATCCTTCCTGGGGATTAAGGAGTGTGAACCACTTACTGGGCACACCAGCCAGCACCAGGAAGATAAGTCCTCTCATCTGGTTTGAAAACCACTGACTGACAGGAGGGTGTAAGAGACTGAGACTCCCACCTGTGAAGAACATGGGCACACTCTTGATTACTCTCAGAGGAATCAGATTAAAACTACCTAGGGTTTTTGTTAAATAAGCAGGGTGACAATATACAGCCTTGACGTACTCCTTTTCCTATTTGGAACCAGTCTGTTTAGAAGTACACAATGGAATTCATGTTTACTCAATACTAAATGCCAGTGCAATTAACATCCAACCTAGAACATGAAAGCTATGCCTTGCTCTAATCCCTTTCTCACTGTTTATGAAATATTATAAAATAGTAGTTTATCAAATCCAGTATCTCATCAACTGGAGAAGAGTTGGCTTTTTTCTACTATCTGTACCCTCACATTTAAGTTATGCTATGTCATAAATAAGATGTGAATGGGGAAGTAATCAATATTGTGGGTTAGAAAGATGCTGAGTTCACCTACCTCCATCAACACATGAAAAGTAAATCTTAATGTGAAGGATTTCTTGCTTAAAAGTACCTGGAGACCAGCAGAAAGACCCTTTGGCAACCAAGGCTGTGAAGAAAGATCCACAAGAGTCATAAAGGAAGGGAGGGAAAGCAATGAGGTCAGGACACACATCCCTAGGAATGTACAGAGAAGAGGAGGGGTAAATCATGGGCTTGCATATCCCATGGGGATTAAGGAGTGTGAACCACTTACTGGGCACACCAGCCAGCACCAGGAAGATAAGTCCTCTCAGCTGGTTTGAAAACCACTGACTGACAGGAGGGTGTAAGAGACTGAGACCCCAACCTGTGAAGAACATGGGCACACTCTTGATTACTCTCAGAGGAATCAGATTAAAACTACCTAGGGTTTTGACAGTAATNCCTCTCATCTGGTTTGAAAACCACTGACTGACAGGAGGGTGTAAGAGACTGAGACCCCAACCTGTGAAGAACATGGGCACACTCTTGATTACTCTCAGAGGAATCAGATTAAAACTACCTAGGGTTTTGACAGTAATGGATACCTCAGCATTGCCTCTAGCTCTTGTGCAAATACCAACTAGGATATAGGCTAATATTGCCAAAGCAAGTGTGCACTTGTGAGGGACAGAGCAACTCAGACCCAGCACTGCAGTTAAATGTTGCAGGGACATTTATTCGTGGCACTCATGGAAGGCAGTGGATCAGGAGCTGTCTGCAGATCTCACTGGCATGCTGGAGCCATCCCAGTGCATGCCCTAGTTGCACCACCTGCCTGCTCTAAACCCCTCTTTCTGCATTCCTACTCCCCTCTGCAGTGAAGGTACCATGGCTAGGAGAGGGGAGAATACATACTTAGAGGGAACAGAACAAGCTTATATCTGACCTTCAGGGTTTCTGCCCCAACACTCTGGACCTGATCCTGCCACCAGTAGGATGGTGATGGCCACTGATCATAGTAAAAGCCCCAGCTCACAGTTGGCTCTGGCTTTAGCCCCTCCATTTCCAGCCCTACCTTTTTCCAAGGTGATAGATGCCAACACACCCAGGAGGATGATATGACTCGTGCTCAGTTGAGATCCAGCTCTCCCACCAAAGCCACTGGGAATACAGTGACTTGAATAGGCTTGAACAGTGATTCTCCCACACAAGGACACATCTTCAAGACTGGGATAGATAATTATTCACCACATTTCATAAAGACAGAAAGTTAACCAAAATGAAAAGAAAGAATTTGTTTCAAACAAAAGAACAAGAAAAAACTTTTAAAAAACAACTAGAGGATAAATGAACACAGTGAGAATTTTGACAAGGAAGTGGGAAATGTAAACAATACTGGTCAGAGTTTAAGAATACAATAGCTGAAATGAAAAACAGACTATAAGGAATTAACAGCAGACTATGATACAAAAGAAGACATTAGTGATCTTGAAAATAGAATAATGAAAATCATCAATCAAAAAGAAAGAAATTAGAAAATAATGACATTTAAAAGAAACTGTGGGAAAACAGCAAGCATAATAACATTTGCATTATGGTGGTTCCAAGGAAAAGACAGAAAGGGGCCAAAAATGTATTTGTGGAAATTATGGCTGAAAACTTCCCAAACCTGAAGAAGGAAACAGATAACCAGGTGCAAGAAACAGTCCCAAATAAGATGAAACCAAAGAGACTCGCTCTAAGACATGTTACATTAAAATGGCAAAACTAAGGCATCAAGAGAAAAAGCGTCACATTCAAGGGGACCTCATAAGGCTGTCACCTGAGTTTTTTCTACAGAAATTTTACAGGCCAGAACAGAGTGGCATGATACAGTTAAAGTCCTCAGAGGGAAAAACCTGCAACCTAGAATATGCAAGATGGTCATTCAGAATTGAAGAAAAGACGAAGAACTCAGGCAAGCAAAAACTAAGAGTTCACCAATACTAACTTGACCCTGAAACATGTTAAAGAGTCTTCTCTTAGTAGAAAAAAAGTACCATAGTAAGATGTAACAAATTATGGAAAAGGAATATACAACTAGTGAAGGAAAATGTACAGTAAAGGCTGTGGATCAGTGACTTAGTACTAAGTCTAAAGGACAAAAATTATAAAAATCAAATATAACTGAAATAAACAGTTAAGGTGAAAAAACTGGAAATAGAACTGCCATACAACCCAGCAATCCCACTGCTAGGCATGCACACTGACAAAACTGGAATTGAAAGAAATACATGTATCCCAATGTTCATTGCAGCACTGTTTACAATAGCTAGGACATGGAAGCAACCTAGATGTCCATCGATAGATGAATGGGTAAAGAAGCTGTGGCACATATACACAATGGAATATTACTCAGCTATTTAAAAAAAACAAAGTTGAGTCAGTTCAAATGAGAGGGACAAAATTGGAGCTTATTATACAGAGTGAAGTAAGTCAGAAAGAGAAACACCAATGCAGTATACTGACACATATATATGGAATTTAGAAAGATGGTAACAGCAACCTTATATGCAAGGCAGCAAAAGAGACACAGATGTAAAGAACAGGTTTTGGACTATGTGGGAGAAGGCGAGGGTGGGATGATTTGAGAGAATAGCATTGAAACATGTATATTACCATATGTAAATGCTCAACATTCAGAAAACGAAGATCATGGCATCTGGTCCCATCACTTCATGGGAAATAGATAGGGAAACAGTGGAAACAGTGTCAGATTTTATTTTTGAGGGCTCCAAAATCACTGCAGATGGTGACTGCAGCCATCAAATAAAAGACACTTACTCCTTGGAAGGAAAGTTATGATAAATCTAGATAGCATATTGAAAAGCAGAGATATTACTTTGCCAACAAAGGTCAATCTAGTCAAGGCTATGGTTTTTCCAGTGGTCATGTATGGATGTGAGAGTTGGACTGTGAAGAAAGCTGAGCGCTGAAGAATTGATGCTTTTGAATTATGGTGTTGGAGAAGACTCTTGAGAGTCCCTTGGACTGTAAGGAGATCTAACCAGTCCATCCTAAAGGAGACCAGTCCTGGGTGTTCACTGGACAGACTAATGCTGAGGCTGAAACTTCAATACTTTGGCCACCTTTGCGAAGAGTTGACTCATTGACCCTGATGCTGGGTGGAACTGGGGGCAGGAGGAGAAGGGACGACAGAGGATAAGATGGCTTGATGGCATCACCGACTCGATGCACATGAGTTTGGGTGGACTCCAGGAGTTGGTGATGGACAGGGAGGCCTGGTTAGCTGCAGTTCATGGTGTCACAAAGAGTTGGACACGACTGAGCGAGTGAAAAGGTGACCCATTGTCGTGTAGGGGCAAGATTCAAGGGAAAAGATACTATGCTCATTCCTTCTGGTCCTATGATTAGCCGTAGAAAATATTAAGGAATGCTCTCATGTGGAAAATCTCAGTCATACTAATCAATATCTTATTCATGTAACTAAATGTTCACAATATCCTCACAGTGAATTTCCAAAACATAATTCTGATCCAATTTTCTTCTTGTTTCTTCAATGATTCTCCTTGTTTCTTCCACCCCTACCAATTTGATTTCTATCCCCACTCCATATTTCTAACCATGAATGTCTCAATATCAGCAACTACTAGCATTTTGGGTGTAATAATATCTTTGTTGTGAAGGGGCTGTTATTACACAGAGGAATGTTTATAACATGCTGGCCCCTGCCCACTAGATGCCAATAGTACCTCCCTTCCTATTGCTCTAACCCCAAGCAGAAGACTTGCTCCTAAGAAGAGCATGAAATAATTATTCCCACTAAAGATGAAGTATAGACTGATCCCCACAAAGAGCACCTTGGATCATAACATAACTGCAATGGCAGTTACTAGCTATGCCCTTGCCCGACGACATGCAACCTGATAGGCAGCCAGCACCAGGCCTTTTCATTCATGTTTGCACTTAGGTACCTACCATACTGCCTAAGTTACAACAGACACCCAGTAAATGTATGGTGAGTAAATTCCAGGAACATACGTAAAAAGAAACATGCTAGGATTCCAAATTTCTTAGACTTACAGCAACCAACATATTATAAAAACTACTGCTTCAGCCAGGAAACCCTACACTTCAACATTAATAAGAGTAGGAAGATAGTGTAAGTCACCTGGGAGTCTGAGTTTAAATTGTAAGAGATAATAAATGCAACGGCCAATTTCAAAGTCCAGCTGCTGTAATAATGCCCAGTCCTTCTTTCATCAATGTTCATAAACATTGAGCTGAGCTGGTCTGCTTGCAGTTCTTGGCAGTCCTATAGTGTAACTGCTCAGTGATGGGAGATGTTAATTAATTACACTATAAAATAGAATTACAATTAATTGTTAATTTAGGTTTTAAAGTGACAAACTTTAAAGGCTAAAAATAGTCTTTGATCTTTAAAAGGCTTCTTAATGAGGGCAGTATACTTTAAGTACATCATTAGTTTAAGTGTGCAAATTGGGTCTAGAGGCTACTAGAGCTAAGCAAATATCTATTCCAATATGTTAAATGTTTATGAGTTGGGACAGGGACAATTAATTGCTAATCAATGGGCCAAATCCTAGGTGAGGTCAGGTTCTGAAACAGGACGACAACAATAGTAAATTGGATTTAGAGCTTTCCAATGTGACCTATAAAAACACAGGCAAGCAGAGACTAAAAGAATAGCAGAAAGGCCAAACTGACAGAAACACCCAGATAATTAAGATATTACTCATTTAGTTAATAGTAATTTTCAAGGGTGCCGTTTGTTTAGATTAATGAGCCATAATTTGTAGAATTATACTTACATGTCTGTAGTTACTTAAACATATAATTCAGGATATAAAATAGTAAAACTCAGCATAGCTTAAAGGATGATAACACTTAACTGGTAGCTAGGATTAGCAATATTTATAATATAATTTCCAGTATGATCTCGACCCACCATATAATACTTCATTTTTCCAAATTCAGAAGTAAAACCCATGTTTTACTTTGGTAAGCACCTTCTTAACAGTCATGCAAAACTTCCACTGTCATTGCTAGTATAAGCAGCAAGCTATGTTTATCTTATAAGTCTATCTGCCTCAATATTAATTGTTTTCACTAACCTTTAGTTCAGATGAGAGATTCCAGAGACAGAGTTGACCCTCTTGACTTCCCGTCACAATCATTTGCTGGTCATCGGTGATCATGATGGCAGTGATGCTGTGTGGAGGGGCCTTCTTTCCCCAGAGTGCCACAGCCTGCAGGGAGGACCTCATGGTGAAGGAGTCCTGGACACACAGAAATGGTAAAAAGTGTGCACAGTTATCATTCCTTAATTTTGGAAAGTGTGTTGTTGTGTTGTTTTACTCAGTCATGTCCAACTCTCTTGCAACCCCATGGGCTGTAGTCCATGAGTTCCTTTATCCATGGGATTTCCGTGGCAAGAATACTGGAGTGGGTTAACATTTCCTTCTCCAGGAGACTTCCCAACTCAGGGATCGAGCCCGTGTCGCCTTCATTGCACTTGTGTCCCCTGCATCGCAGGTGGATTCTTTTACAGCTGAACCACTGGGGAAGTCATCTCACAAATGTGTTTGATCACATGGACTTGAACAATGCGTTCTCTCAGAGCTATGAAGAAGGGTGCCCTTCCATCAAATAGAGAAGAATGTAATCAGACATTGAAATTAGCCTGTCCACCCCAGCTCTGACTGTGGGTGACCTTGACTGCCAGAGTACCTCTAGGCCTCTCAAGAAGAATAGAGTTGTCTAGACACTGTAATTTGAAGACAACTTTGCAGAAACAACCCCCAGAAATGTCACCTCATCTAAGTAACAAATATCTAAACTTCACTATTAAAAAGCAAATATTTTCTGTAAGAATACTGTTTCCTATTCTTCAAAGCTTCTTGTATGGCTGTTAAAATTGTAAAATTGCTCTAATATTCACGTTCCACCTACACAACTTTTAATAGTAATTTTTACTTGAATGATTTCTGTGTTTAATATTTTCCTAAATGATAATTTTCATGAAATCACTATCTCCATGTGTTAGTTACAGGGTTAAAGTATAATTATAAAAAAATACCTTTCAAACACAAGTTTCCAAACCTATGGAACACAACAAAAGCAGTTCTAAGAGATAAGTTTATAGCAAGACAAGTCTACTTCAGGAAACAAGAAAAATCTCAATCTAATCTTACACCTCAAGGAACTAGGAAAAGAACAAATAATCCAAAGTTAGTTAAGGAAAGAAATCATAAAGATCAGAGCAGAAATAAATGAAACAGAGACTTAAAAACCATAGAAAAGATCAATCAAATTAAGAACTAGTTCTTTGAAAAGGTAAAATTGATAAGCCTCTAGTCAGACTCATCAAGAAAAAAGAGGGCCCAGATAAATAAAATTAGAAATGAAAAAGGAGATGTTACCCTGTAGAAATACGTAGGATCATAAGAGACTACTACAAACAGTTATATGACAATAAAAAGGACAACCTAGAAAGATAGGATAAATTCCTAGAAATGAACAATCTCCCCAGACTGAATCTGGAAGAAATAGACAAAAGGAACAGATTAATAACCAGTAATGAATTTGAATTAGTAATAAAATATCTTCCAACAAACAAAAGTAGAGGACCAAATGGCTTCACAGATGAAGAGGAAGGGAGTAAGCAGCTAAGAAAGTAAGATAATAATTTCCAAGGAAAATAGGGAATCAGAGCAAAGAAAAAGAAAACCCCTAACCTCCCACAGCACTCTGTTATGAGAGCTGCAAAACCTGGCAGTGTAAAAGGAAGTTGGCCCCCAATCTCCGTCACTCCTGATGGCTCCAGGGTATTCTAGCCCAGAACAATCACCGCTTATTATGGGTAAATAAAAGATGATGAGATGTCAAATGCACTCTGCTTAAGAAGACAGAAGCAGAAAGTAGTAGCAGTTTCAACAAGTTCTAAGGATAGAGTTAAATAGTAAGTTTCATTTATCAGGAAAATTCAATTTTGGGGAATATCTCATTCCCAGAGATACCAGATAAATGTGATACAAATGAAGATTATAAAGATGGTAATGAGAAGGGCCCACATGGGTTTTAATATTCTGCTGCTATAAACAGTACTCCTAACCTTGTATTAGTCCTTCTAGTATTACAACTTTTTTTTTTAGCATTGATGCTTTTGAACTGTGGTGTTGGAGAAGACTCTTGAGAGTCCCTTGGACTGCAAGGAGATCAAAGCAGTCAATCCTAAAGGAAATCAGTCCTGAATATTCGTTGGAAGGGCTGATGCTGAAACTGAAGCTCTGATACTTTAGCCACCTGATGCAAAGAGCTGACTCATTAGAAAAGACCTTAATGCTAGGAAAGATTGAAGGCAGGACGAGAGGAGGATAACAGAGGGCAAGATGGTTGGATGGCATTACTGACTCAATGGACATGAGTTGAGCATGCTCCTGGAGATGGTGAAAGATAGGGAAGCCTGGCATGCGGCCGTCCATGGGGTTGCAGAGAGTCAGACATGACTGAGCGACTAAACAACAGTAACAACAGCATTACAACAAAAATCTCTATCCAAAACCGTCTGCATTTGATCTCCATTTCTGGCTTGACTAATGTGTGGTTCTCAGTAGTAAGAAGTAGTGGAAAGGGAGTGCTCGTGGTCACACTGCTGCAAAGGAAACTGGGCCTTTTTGTTTACAAGTAGTGTGCACTTGCTTCCTGCCCAAGGACTTGTCTTTCACACTTTGAACTTTACCTAGGATGCTGTAGTCATGGAAATCTGTCTAGACTGCTTAAGAAGAAATGTAGCAGAAACAAGTTTGGAGAACAGCTGCCAGGGAATTAATATATTTGTAATGATTAGCTAAAATTCTACTAATGATAAATAATTTCTTCGGTGAGTTATTTATATCCCTATTACTCCAGAAAATGATCTTCTCTCACTTGAATCACTACAACACTGTCTACCCAATAATTGGCAACTTTATATTACCCGTTTTGTTTTTTTTTAATCTCTTAAAATTATCTGCTTTGCATTGATGTCTCCCTAATGAAGCGATACAAATCCCCCAAGGACCAAGACTAGTCTTAGCTAAGTGTAGCGCATGGCCCATAGTGGGTTCTTGACAAATATTTTTAACCACACTGATTTCGGTGCTTTGATTCTTTGTGAAAGATAGGAATCATTTCTTAATCGTTATCATATTCCCTACAGGTCTGAAGCACAGGGCCTTGATTACAGGAAAACAGTAAATACCAGTTGAGTAAATTATTTTCTTTATTTATAAATTCTGTATTCCAAAGGGGAGAGAGTTGCTTAAGGGTATGAAATTTAAGTTAGGTTACAATTAAATGTGAGTCACTTAATCCCTCTGAGCTGCAGTTTTCTCATCTATAATCTGAGAATAATAATGATACCTAGATCAGGGTATTGTGAGGGTGGAATGACAGCAGGCTTATAATGTAGAGCACAGTGTAGTATTCAGTAATTTATCTGTTATTTTTATTTATTTTAGCTCCTGTACTTCTAGACAATGGTTACCCATATTTTAAATTGTTCCACCATCATCCCTGTGTCTTATTCTTATTCCAATAAAATTCCTTTAAAATTCACTAGATTTTAAATCCTTCCAAGGCAGAGACTTCTGTCTGATTTGTCCATTGCTATATTCTCAGTGTCCAGAAAAGAGTTTAAGACAGACAGAGTAACTATTCCAGAATAAATGAAGAAGTGAATGGAAGTATACATTAGAGTCTAAAACTCACATCTAGTAAAGCAAAATCTTTACAAATGTAAGCACCTAACAAAATACAAGACACTTGGAGTTTAGAAAATCAAATAAGTCAAAGCAAGAAGTCGTAAGATTCCTAATACATCCAAATTAGAAAACAAAAACCACAATGGCTAAAGCCACGAGAAATCAGATCTCAACCAGAGTTCATCCTGAACCGTCTAGATGGCTAAATATAGTGAAAAAAAGACAGCGACCTAGATCTGGGGTTGCTTCACCACTTATTTATTACCTTTATTTCCAGATTATAAAGGTTATGTGTAGTAAAATGAGGATAGTATCACCTACGTTGCCTACATTTCAGTATTCTTATGAGGAATAAATCCAGGGCTGCAAATAAAACTGCTGCTAAGCTGCTACGTCGCTTCAGTCGTGTCCGACTCTGTGCGATCCCATAGACGGCAGCCCACCAGGGTCCCCCGTCCCTAGGATTCTCCAGGCAAGAACACTGGAGTGGGTTGCCATTTCCTTCTCCAATGCATGAAAGTGAAAAGTGAAAGTAAAGTCGCTCAGTTGTGTCCGACTGTTCGCGACCCCATGGACTGCAGCCTACCAGGCTCCTCCGCCCATGGGATTTCCCAGGCAAGAGTACTGGAGTGGGGTGCCATTGCCTTAGGTATAAATATACACACTATGCTATCATTATGCAGCTTCCCAGGTGGTGCAGTGGTAAAGACTCCACCTGCCAATGCAGGAGGCTCAAGAGACTGGGGATTCAATCTCTAGGTTGGGAAGATCCCCTGGAGGAGGAAAGGACAATCTGCTCCAGTATTCTTGCCTGGAAAATTCCATGGACAGAGGAGCCTCGCAGGCTACTGTCCATGGGGTCACAAAGAGTAGAACTGAGCAACTGAGCACACATGCTATCATTATACCTTGTATATAATACTCATATTATAAACTCCTATAATCTAGAATTTCAGACAAGAAGTAGTTTTGGGGATCATTGATCTGATAGCACTCACTTATAAGAAAACTAACGAAGAGAAATGTGATCTAGATAACTCAGAATCAGTTCTAATTCTGAGATTCTGAGACACTAAGCAAATTGTACAGTGAGAATAAGTAACAGATTAAAAGGCTGCAAATCTCAGAAGTCACTTTTTTTTCATACTTTTCCCTCTCTTTTTCTTTTCTGGCAAAATTATAAAAATAGCCCCAGAAACTTGGTGCCTTGCTATCAATAGGAGAGAGAGTAAATTTATGTTTCCTGAGACCCTGTACAATTCTCTAGCAATCTCGGATCAAAAATAAGCTTCAAAGAAAAAGAAAAAAATAGCCCATTGTAGAATCTCAGTTAGAGGAAAAGTCTGTGATGTGGAGAAGAAAGTCATGCCCTTGACTGAAGTATACTGTCCTGTTTCAAATAATTATATGTCTAGACAAGTTGTAAAATCTTAGGAAAGGGATTACAAAGCTCTATCACAGCCCTCAATGTATAATTATTGTTTCCCAAATTTGAATGACTGAATGATATTTTGGAATGTCTAAAACAAGACTGTGGATATATGTTTACAGGCCCTTGAATGATCTCTAACTGTGGTTTAATTAAAAACAGTTTAAAATAGACACTTCCACTGGCTGGGATTTTAAAAAAGAAACATTTCCACAGACCGGGATAAAATTACAGATTATATTATAAAGGTTTAAATAAGTTTCCCTCATTTGGATCTAGTCATGGTAATAGACGGGGAAGGCAATGGCACCCCACCCCAGTACTCTTGCCTGGAAAATCCAATGGACGGAGTAGCCTGGTGGGCTGCAGTCCATGGGGTCGCTAACAGTCGGACAGACTGAGCGACTTCACTTTCACTTTTCTCTTTCATGCATTGAAGAAGGAAATGGCAGCCNAAAACAAAAAAAAGTAATACAAACATTCTACTGAAGAAAGTCATCACACCACAAGAAAAAAAGCAAGCAGAAGAAAAAAAGGAACAGCAAACTACAAAACAGCCAGAAAACAAGTAACAAAAAGGCAGTAAGAGTACCTGCCTGTCAATAATGACGTTAAAAGTGATTGGAAAAAATGCATCAGAAAAGTAGACTGACATGGGATTAAAAATCCAAGACCCATCTATGTGAACCTACATGAGACTCACTTCAGAGCTAATGACACAAACAGAAATTTAGAAAAGTACAACTGTGAGACAACTGAAAGTGAGGGGATAGAAAGAGATATTTCATTCAAATGGGAAAAAAAGAAAGCTGGAGTAGCAGTACTCATATAGATAAACTAGACTTTAAAACAAAGCTATTTAACAAAAGACAAAGACATGCATCTTATAATAAAGGGATCAATACAAGAAGAAGATATTATACTGATTGACATACATGGACCCAATACAGGAGCACCTAAATATATCAGGCAACTATTAAAAGACATAAGGGAGAAACTGACAATACTACAGTAACAGTTGAAGATATTAACACTACATTTACCTCAAAGGATACATCGTTCAGACAAAATTATTAAGGCAACAGTGGTTTAAATGGTATAATATACCAGGTGGGCTTAATAGATAGCTACAGCACACTCAGAAATCCCTGCAGGTGGTGACTGCAGCCATGAAATTAAAAGACACTTACTCCTTGGAAGAAAAGCTATGACAAACCTAGACAGCATATTAAAAACTGAGACATTCCTTTGCCGACAAAGGTCCATACAGTCAAAGCCATGGTTTTTCCAGCAGTCATGTGTGGATGTGAGAGTTGGACCATAAAGAAGGTTGAGTGCTGAATAATTGATGCTTTTGAACTGTGGTGTTGGAGAAGACTCTTGACAGTCCTTTGGACTGTGAGGAGATCAAACCATTGGAAAGACTGATGCTAAAGCTGAACTGCCAATACTGTGGCCACTTAATGGAAAAAGCCAACTCATTAGAAAAGACCCTGATGTTGAGAAAGATTGAAGACGGAGAAGGGAACAACAGAGGATGAGATGGTTGGATGGCATCACCAACTCAATGGACATGAGTTTGAGCAAGTTCCAGGATATGGTAATGGACAGGGAGGCCTGGTGTGCTGCAGTCCATGAGGTTGCAAAGAGTCAGGACTGAGTGACTGAACAATAATGGCACACTCCAATCAAAACACCAGCAAAATACACATTCTTTTGATGTACACATAAAACATTCTCCAGGATAGTTCATATTCTAGGCCAAAATACAAGTGTCAACAAATTGAACAGGAGAGAAGTTATATCAACCATCTTCCAATCACAACTATATGAAACTTGAAATCAATTACAAAAAGAAAAATGGGACGTTCCAGGAGATGGTAATGGACAGAGAGGCCTGGCGTGCTGCAGTCCATGAGGTTGCAAAGAGTCAGGACTGAGCGACTGAACAATAATGGCACACTCCAATAAAAACACCAGCAAAATACACATTCTTTTGATGTACACATAAAACATTCTCCAGGATAGTTCACATTCTAGGCCAAAATATAAGTGTCAACAGATTGAACAGGAGAGAAATTATATCAACCATCTTCCAATCACAACTATATGAAACTTGAAATCAATTACAAAAAGAAAAATGGGAAAATCACAGATACATGGAGAGCAAACAATGTGCTACAGAAAACCAATGGGCTGATGAAGAAATCAGAAAGTATCTTGAGACAAATAAAAATGGAAACAATGCTTCAGAATTTATGATATGCAGCAGAGCAGTTGTATGTAACGTCCCTGTAGCTCAAATGGTAAAGAACCTGCCTGCGATGCAGGAGTCCAGGGTTTGATCCCTGGTTTGGGAAGTTCCTCTGGAGAAAGGAATGGCAATCCACTCCAGTATTCTTTCTTGGAGAATCCCATGGACAGAGAAGCCTGGCGGGCCACAGTCCATGGGGTCACAAAGAGTCAGACACAACTGAGTGACTAACACACAGAGTTGTATGGGGAATTAACATCAGTACAGGCCTTCCTCAGGAAACAAGTAAAATCTCAAATAAACAACCTAACCTGTTTTGGGCTCCAAAATCACTGCAGATGGTGATTGCAGCCATGAAATTAAAAGACACTCCTTGGAACGAAAGTTATGACCAACCTAGATAGCATATTTAAAAGCAGAGACATTACTTTGCCAACAAAGGTCCGTCTAGTTAAGGTTATGGTTTTTCCAGTAGTCATGTATGGATGTGAGAGTTGGACTGTGAAGAAAGCTGAGTGCTGAAGAATTGATGCTTTTGAACTGTGGTGTTGGAGAAGACTCTTGAGAGTCCCTGGACTGCAAGGAGATCCAACCAGTCCATTCTGAAGGAGATCAGCCCTGGGATTTCTTTGGAAGGAATGATGCTAAAGCTGAAACTCCAGTACTTTGGCCACCTCATGCGAAGAGTTGACTCATTGGAAAAGACTCTGATGCTGGGAGGGACTGGGGGCAGGAGGAGAAGGGGACGACCGAGGATGAGATGGCTGGATGGCATCACGGACTCGATGGATGTGAGTCTGAGTGAACTCCGGGAGATGGTGATGGACAGGGAGGCCTGGCGTGCTGCGATTCATGGGGTCGCAAAGAGTCGGACACGACTCTTTGAGCAACTGAACTGAACTGACTGAACATACCATCTGAAGGAATTAGATAAAAGAAGAATAAGCAAAGCCTAAAGTCAGGAGAAGGAAGGAAATAATAAATATCAGAGAGGAAATAAATAAAATATAGAGACCAAAAAGTAATAGAAAAAGACCAGGGAAATAGCTAATTTTTTGAAAAGATAAAATTGATAAACTGTTAGCTAGACTCATCAAGAAGAAAAGGGGCAGGACACAAATAAGAAATGAAAGAGGAGAAATAACAAAATACCACAGAGATTAAAAAAAAAAAGAATTCTGTGAATAGTTGTATGCCAATAAATTAGACAACATAAAAAAATATGCAAGTGTTGAAAAACATACAACCTGGTAACACTGTATCAAGAGAAAACAGACAATTTGAACAGATTGATTACTAGTACTGAAATTGGATTTGTAATTTTAAAAAAATCTACTAGCAAACAACAGTCCAGGACCAGATGACTTCACAGGGAAATTCCACCAAACATATAAATAAGAGCTAATTCCTTTCTTCTTCAATCTCCCAAACTCATTCTCCAAGGCCACCATTACCTTGATACTAAACTAGACTGAGACACTAAAAAAGAGAAAAGAAAATTATAGGCCAATATCCTTGATGAATATACATGCAAAAATCCTTAACAAAATATTAGGAAACTGAATTAAACAGTACAAAGAAAAGATCTTACATTGTGATCAAGTGGGATTTATTCCAGGGATGCAAAGATGGTTCAAAAATGGGCAAGTAAATCATTGCAATACACCACATTAACAAAGTATGGAAATCACATGATCACCTCAGTAGATACAGAAGAAGCATTTGACAAAATTCAGCGTCAATTTATGATATAAAAAACTCATCAAATTTTTCCCCATATCTGGAGAGAACATATCTCAACATACTAAATACTCTTTATGACAAACCCACACCTAACACCATAAATACTCTGAAAAGCTGAAAGCTTTTTCTTTTAAATCAGGAACAAGACAAAGATGCCCAGTCTAACCACTTTTATTTAACATAGTATTGGAAGTCCTAGCCACACAATTATAAAAGAAAGAAAATGGATCCATGTTGGAAATGAAGAAGTAAAATTATCGCTATTTGCAGATGACCTGACACTATGTCTTAGTTCAGTTCTGTTCAGTTGTTCAGTCTGTCTGACTCTTTACAACCCCAAGGACTGCAGCATGCCAGGCTTCCTCTCCATCACCAACTCTGGGAACTTACTCAAATATTATGTATAGAAAATCCTATATATATTATGTATAGAAAACCCTCAAGTTTTCATCAGAGAGCTATTAGAACTAATAAATTAACAGTAAATTTTAATATACAAGATTGATATACAGAAACCTGCTACTTTTCTGTACACTAATAAAGAACTATCAGAAAGGGAAAACAATCCAGTTTAAAATTGCATTTTAAAAAAGGCCAAGTAATAAAGTTAATCGTAGAGGTGAAAGACCTCAATTTTGAAAACTATAAAACATTAATGAAGGAAACTGAAGGTGGTACCCCCCCCAGAAATGGAAAGATGTCCTGTGTTCATCAGTTGGAAGATTTAATGTTGCTCAAAACAGTCTACAGATTTAATGTAGTCCCTATCAAAATACACATGAGAGTTTTAACAGAACCAAGCAAATAACCCTAAAATTGATATGGAATGACAAGAGATAATGAAGCCAAAGCAGTCTTGAGAAGTCAGAACATGATAGGGGTATCATGCTCCCTGTCAGACTAAACTCCAAAACAGTACAATGCTGCTGTGATTACTCCGTTAGTCTGTATATATACAGTGAGGAAAAGTGTTACTAGGAAAACCTGAGAGCAGGATATAAGAGAATGAAATTAGAACATTCCCTCACAACATATAAAAAAAAACTCAAAGTGGAATAAAGACCTTAATGTAAGACTGAAAATCAAAAAAATCTATTAAAAAAATTCTATAAAAAACCATAAAAAAAGAAAATTCACAGAACACTCTTTGACATAAATCATAGCAGTATATTTTTGGAACTCTCTCCTCAGGCAAAAGAAACAAAAGCAAAAAAATAAACAAGTGGGACCTAATTAAACTTAAAAGCTTTTGCACAACAAAGGACGCCATTGACATAACAAAAAGACAATCTACTGAATGGAAGAAATTATTTGCAAATGATATAACTGACAGGTTAATATCTAGATGAGGTAAATAACTCAACATCAGAAAAGCAAACAACCCAATTATAAAATTGGAAGATTAACTGAATAAGAAAAAAAATTCAAAATCGTTGAAAAAGAATTCCAAAAAGAGACATTTTTCCAAAGAAAACTTATAGATAGCCAATAGGCACTCAATATCACGAATTATTAGGGAAATGCAAATTAAAACCATGATGAGGTAGCAGCCCACATCTGTCAGAATAGCTGTCATCAGCAAGAACACAAATGACAAATACTGCAGAGGATATGGAGAAAAGGTAACCATTGTACACTGTTGGTAAGAATAAACTGGTGCTGGCAATATGGAAACAATATGAAGTTTCCTTAAAAAAACTATCACTCAAACTTCCGTATGATCTAGTAATTGCACACCTGGGTTTATATCCAAGGGAAATAAAAACACTCATATGAAAGTATGTAATACATTGACCCCAATATTCATTAGCAGGTTTATTTACAATTGCCATGATATGTTATGACCAACCTAGATAGTATATTCAAAAGCAGAGACATTACTTTGCCGACGAAGGTCCATCTAGTCAAGGCTATGGTTTCTCCTGTGGTCATGTATGGATGTGAAAGTTGGACTGTGAAGAAAGCTGAGCACCGCAGAACTGATGCTTTTGAACTGTGGTGTTGGAGAAGACTCTTGAGAGTCACTTGGACTGCAAGGAGATCCAACCAGTCCATTCTGAAGGAGATCAACCCTGGGATTTCTTTGGAAGGAATGATGCTAAAGCTGAAACTCCAGTACTTTGGCCACCTCATGGGAAGAGTTGACTCATTAGAAAAGACTCTGATGCTGGGAGGGATTGTGGGCAGGAAGAGAAGGGGACAACAGAGGATGAGATGGCTGGATGGCATCACTGACTCGATGGATGCAAGTCTGAGTGAACTCCGGGAGTTGGTGATGGACAGGGAGGCCTGGCGTGCTGCGATTCATGGGGTCACAAAGAGTCGGACACAGCTGATCGACTGAACTGAACTGAATTGTTCTTCTCTGATTGGCTTATTTTACTTAGCATTATGTCCTCTGGGTTCATCCTTCTTGTTGTGTATGATAGGATTTCTTAAAGCTGAATACTATTCCACTGTATGTATGTGTCGGTGGACATTCATTTCACTTCAGTTCAGTCGCTCAGTCGTGTCCGACTCTTTGTGACCCCATGAATCACCACACGCCAGGCCTCCCTGTCCATCACCAACGCCCAGAGTTCACTCAGACTCACGTCCATCTAGTCCGTGATGCCTTCCAGCCATCTCATCCTCTGTCGTCCCCTTCTCCTCCTGCCCCGAATCCCTCCCAGCATCAGAGTCTTTTCCAATGAGTCAACTCTTCTCATGAGGTGGCCAAAGTATGTTTACACATTTACACAATATTACACATTTACACAATACTATTCCACATCTTGTCTATTGTAAATAGTGCTTCATTGAACGTGAAAGTGCTAGTGATCTCTTCTAGACCCTGATTTCAGTTCTTTGATAAATATACAGAAGTGAGATTGTTGAATTTTTAAGTACTATCTATATTTGTTGGGGATATTAAAGAGTATGAGTGGTCTAAGTTAATTTTGTGAGGGCATGAACTCTTTCTCCTTGACATAGAGAAAACGTGTATTTGAGGAGATAATCATAACTGTTGAATACTGACATCAGTATAGGATCACTGACTCAATGGGCATAAATTTAAGCAAACTCCAGGAGACAGAGGAGGATAAAGAAGCCTGGTGTGCTGCACTCCATGGGGTTGCAAAGAAGTGGAATTAAACAACAATTAAAAGCTGCCATCTTGCAAAACTTTTACCACAGTTGTTCAGGAAATTGCTGATATGTACATATATATATATATATATAT
>SJYX01020237.1:291820-305357 GCA_006410675.1 Oreotragus oreotragus
GAAGCCTGGCTTGGAGAATTTTGAGCATTACTTTACTAGCGTGTGAGATGAGTGCAATTGTGCGGTAGTTTGAGCATTCTTTGGCATTGCCTTTCTTTGGAATTGGAATGAAAACTGACCTTTTCCAGTCCTGTGGCCACTGCTGAGTTTTCCAAATTTGCTGGCATATTGAGTGCAGCACTTTCACAGCATCATCTTCCAGGATTTGAAACAGCTCAACTGGAATTCCATCAATAATATTATTAATACAGTAATATAAGGGATGTTAATACCCCACTTACATCAACAGACAGATCATCCAGACAGAAAATTATTAAAGCAACAATGACCTTAAATGGGATACTAAACCACGTGGACTTTTTAGACAGCTGTGGCACAGTCCAACCAAAACCAGCAGAATACACATTCTTTTCAAGTGTACATGGAACATTCTCCAGGATATATCACATACTAGGCCAGAAAACAAGTGTAAACAAATTTAATAGATAGAAATTATAGGAAGCATCTTTTCCAATAATGACTGGAAAATAATTACAGCAAGTTACAGCCAGAAAAACATGACAAGCACAAATACTTGGTGACTAAACAACATGCTACTGAAAATCCAGTGGGTCAATGATAAAATGAAAGAAGAAATGAGAAAATACCTTGAGAAAAATAACAGTGGAAACAGCACTACCAAATCTTTAGGATGTTGCAAAAGCATCTCTTAAGAGCAAAACTTATAGCAGTACAGGCCTTCCTCAAGAAACAAGAAAAATCTCTAATACAACCTAACCTGCCATCCAAAGGAATAGAAAGAGAAGAAAAAACAAAGCCCCAAAGTCAGCAGAAGGAAAGAAATAGTAAGGATCAGAAAAGTAACAAATAAAATAGAGTCCCTCGCCCCCCGCCCCCAAAAAATAGAAAAGATCAATGAAACCATGAACTGGTTTTTTGAAAAGATAAACAGAATCGATAAACCTTTAATGAGGTTCCCCAGGAAGAAAAGGGCGAGGACCCAAGGAAATAAATGAAAGAGGAGAAATATCGACCAAGGCTATGGAAGTGAAGTGGCTTAGTCGTGCCGACTCTTTGCGACCCCGTGGACTGTAGCTTACTAGGCTCCTCTCTCCAAGGGATTCTCCGGGCAAGAATACTGGAGTGGGTTTCCCTTTCCTTCTCCAAGGGAGCTTCCCAACCCAGGGATTGAACCCAGGCCTCCCTCATTGCAGGCAGACGCTCTAACCTCCAAGCCACCAGGGAAGCCCTATGCCATAGAGATACAAAAATCATCAGTGAATTCTGTGAACAATCGTATGCCAACAAATTGGACAACATAGAAATAGACAAATTTCCAACAAAACCTGCTAACATTGTATTAGGAGTAAACAAACAATTTGAACAGACCAATCACTAGTACGGACATAGAATTTGTTATTTTTTTTAAAAAACTGCTAGCAAACAAAAGTCTAGGAATTCACAGGGAAATTCTGGCTTCACAGGAAAATTCTACCAAACATATAAAGGAAAACTAATATCTATCCTCCTCAAACTCTCCAAAAAAATTGAAGGAGACACTCCCAAACTCATTCTCTGAGAGTACCATTACCCTAAAGCCAAAACCAGACAAAGATGCTCCAAAAAAAATTAGAGGCCAATATCTTTGATGAATATACATGCAAAAACCCTTAACAACATATTAGCAAGTGGAACCAACAGTATATAGAAAGAACCATACACCATGATGAAGTAGGATTTATTCCAGGGACACAAGGACAGTTCAGAATTTGCAAATCAATCAGTGTGATATGTCACATTAACAAATGGAAGGATAAAAATCCTTTCTGTGTCGAGACACAGAAAGCATATTTGGCAGAATTCAACATCCATTCATGATAAAAAATTAAAAAAAAAAAAAACTTTTATCAAAGTTGGATTAGAGGGAATATATCTCAGCATAATGAAGAACATTTTTATAAACCCAGACTGAATATCAAGCTCAACGGTGAGAAGCTGAAAGCCTTTCCTCTAAATTAAAAAAAAAGTCAGGGATGCCCACTCTTACCATTTCTATTTAACATGCAATCAGACAAGAAAAAGAAATGAAAGGCTTCCAAAGTGGAAGAGCAGAAGTAAAACTGTCACTATTTGCAGATGACAATATACTCTGTATAGAAAACCTAAAGTCTCCACCCAAAATTATTAGAACTAATAAATGAATTCAGCAAAGTTGTGGGATATGATATTAATATACACAAATCTGTTGCTTTTCTATATGCAAGTCCTGAACTATCAGAAAGAGAAAGCAAGAAAACAATCCCATTTAAAATCATATCAAAAAGAATATAAGCCTAGGAATAAACTTAACCTTGGAGGTGAGAGACCTATACACTGAAAACTATAAAACATTCAAGGAAATTGAAGCTGATACAAGGAAATGGAAAGATCTCCCATGCTCTTCAATTAGATGACTTAATATTGTTAAAGTGGCTTCACAGAACTGAACAAATAATCCTGATATTCATATGGAAATACAAAAGACCCTGAATTGCCAAAGCAATCTTGAGAAAATAAGAACAAAGCTAGAGCTGTTACCCTCCCAGACTCCAAATTATACTTCAAAGCTACAATAATCAAAACTGCATGGGCCTGGCCCCCAAAACAGATACATAGAGCAATGGAATAGAAAAGTAAGCCCACAGACTTTCAGTCAATTAATCTACTACAAAGGAGGCAGGAATATACAGTGGAAAGATTAAAATCTCTTCAACAAATGGTACTAGGAAAACTGTACATCTATGTGTAAAACAATGAGGTCAGAACATCCCTTCATACTGTATACAAAAATAAAGACAAAATGGATTAAAGGCCTAAATGTAAGACCAGAAACCATGAAATTCATAGATGAAAACATGGGCAGAACAGTCTTTGACATAAACAGTAACAATATTTTTTTGGATCTGTCTCCTAAGGCAAAATAAAACCAAAAATAAAGAAACGCCCCTAAACTAAAAAGCCCTTACCTAGCAAAGGAGACCATTGACAAAACAAAAAGACTACCTACAGAATGCGAGAAGATATTTGCAAATAATGTGTTCAACAAAGGGATGATATCTAAATTATTTAAACAGTTCATACAACTCAGTATCAAAAAGCAAACAGTCCAAAACTGGCAGAAGACCTGAATAGACACTTTTCTAAAGATGACTTTCAGATGGGTAGCTAACAGCATATGAAAAGATGCTCAGCCTCGCTAATTATCAGAGAAATGTAAATCAAAACAATAATGGGGTATCACCTCACACTTTTCAGAGTGGCTGTCATCAACAAGAACAAATGTTTTTGAGGACGTAAATAAAAGGAAACCTTTGTACTCTGTTGAAAATGTAAATTGGTACAGCCATTGTGGAAAAGAGTATGGAGGCTCTTCAAAAAAAACTAAAAATAGAATTGCTATAGCATCCAGCAGTTCTACTCCTAGATATACATTCAGAAAAAAAACCAAAACACTAATTCAAAAAGATTCATGTACCCAGTGTTCATAGTGTCATTATAAGAGTTAAGATATGGAAGCAACCTAAGTGTCCATGAACAGATGAATGGATAAAGATACGATGCAGATATATACACACACAGGATGGAGTATTATTCAGACGTAAAAAAGAATGAACTTCTGTCATCTGCAGCAACATGAATGAACCTTCAGAATATTATGTTTAGTGATATATGTCAGCAAAAGATAAATATTGTATAATATCACTTATACATGGAATCAAGAAATTAAAACAATTGATTGGAAATACAAAAGCAGAAATAGACTCAAAGATAACAGAAAATAAAGTAGTGGTTACCAGCGGGGGGAGAGAGGGGGAGGCACACATTGCAGCTATGGGATTAAGAGATAAAAACTGCTATGGATAAAACAGATAAGAAACAAGGATATATTGACAGTACAGGGGATTATAATATAGTAGCGTTTAATGGGATATAATGTAGAAAAATATTCAATCATTGTGTTGTATACCTAAGGCAGATATAATACTGGGTTGGCCACAAAGTTCATTTGGATTTTTCTGTAACATGTTAAATGAAAGTCAATTTAAATTCAACTATACCAGTCCATTCTAAAGGAGATCAGCCCTGGGTGTTCTTTGGAAGGAATGATGCTAAAGCTGAAACTCCAGTACTTTAGCAGCCTCATGCAAAGAGTTGACTCATTGGAAAAGACTCTGATGCTGTGAGGGATTGGGGGCAGGAGTTAAAGGGAACAACAGAGGATGAGATGGCTGGTTGGCATCACTGACTTGATGAACGTGAGTTTGAGTGAACTCTAGGAGATGGTGATGGACAAGGAGGCCTGGTATGCTGTGATTCATGGGGTCGCAAAGAGCAACTGAGCAACAGAACTGAACTGATACTTCTATTTTTAAAAATAATAGGTATTTAAAGAAAAAGCTTTCAACCTAAAATAATATATCTAGCAAAAATATCCTTCAAAAATGAAAGTGAAATAAAAATTTTTTAAACTCTTAAGAATTTATTTCAGCGGAACTGTACTACAAAAACAAAAATGCTGACAGAAATTTTTCAGCCCAAAGTAAAATGATCCAAGAAAGTGGCTTGGATCTTTACCAAAGAGTAAAAAACATCAGAAATAATTTATATAAATAAATATTAAGAAAATCTAGTTCATGGTCGCTTTAAAATGCTATTGGGCTAGCAGCTCAAGAACCAGTCTTTCATAGCCAGTCACTCTAACAAAAATGTAGGCTAATAGTTTTGAAATCAAAGACTGACATGAACTGTCAGAATCTCTAAGAAATTCCCAATTAAGTCAAACTGGGGCAAGAGTGGTCAATAAATGTGAATTTTCCATGATTTACCTTGGGAAGTGGTGTAGATGCCACATCTTGAAACAGACTAAGAGGAGTTTCTTACCTCTATCACTGTTGGGATGCTTATTCACTATTTGGATGCTATTCACACTAGGGTCTATCTCTGTCAGAAAAATAGGAACTTCTCCTTGGGTTTAAAACAAATACAATAATAAAGTGGGAACAGTACAATAAAACGGGAACATTATTCAGAAGATAATGAAAGTATTTAAATCTGACAGTGATCTATCTATAAGAGGAATCAAAATAATATTTTAATTTAGGTACCTGATATGAATCTTATTCTACAAACTCAGGTATGCCACAAAAGCCTGTTTATGTATAGATCAAATTAAAATCTACCTTGAGCCCCTATTTAGCCAGGCTTTTAGGAAATCAAATTTTCTTCTTTAATGGAACCCCTGTTTTCTTAGGGTAGAACCAGAATACAGGAGACTTCTGTGATGTCCTCAAAACAGATGAAATGCTTCTGACCTTCAGTCTTGTGATTTCTGCTGACGTTCTCTCTTTTATGCCCAGAGTTGTTTTTTGACATCCAGAGATACTCTGATTCCTTGCCACTTGTGGGCTGCAAGTTTCTTATTGATATAAAATAAAAACCTTAGTTCCTAGGAGCAAGCCTCCCCACTTACTCCTTAGGACCATTTCCTCAGGCATCTTTCTGTTTCGTTAGGCACCTCAACTGAGTGGCATATGGTTCCCAGCCAACTCTTACGGATAACAGATTCTGTCTCTTCCCAGGTTTAAGGGAGTCTTTCCTATCTTACCACTTTCTTCTCTCCTGGCTCTTATCATAGGTGCTTATTAAACTCAGAGCTAGCCTTGATTTTGGAGTACTTCTGTTTTTAGTTCTATAAAAAGCCTCATGCAAAGAGTTGACTCATTGGAAAAGACTCTGATGCTGTGAGGGATTGGGGGCAGGAGTTAAAGGGAACAACAGAGGATGAGATGGCTGGTTGGCATCACTGACTTGATGAACGTGAGTTTGAGTGAACTCTAGGAGATGGTGATGGACAAGGAGGCCTGGTATGCTGTGATTCATGGGGTCGCAAAGAGCAACTGAGCAACAGAACTGAACTGATACTTCTATTTTTAAAAATAATAGGTATTTAAAGAAAAAGCTTTCAACCTAAAATAATATATCTAGCAAAAATATCCTTCAAAAATGAAAGTGAAATAAAAATTTTTTAAACTCTTAAGAATTTATTTCCAGCGGAACTGTACTACAAAAACAAAAATGCTGACAGAAATTTTTCAGCCCAAAGTAAAATGATCCAAGAAAGTGGCTTGGATCTTTACCAAAGAGTAAAAAACATCAGAAATAATTTATATAAATAAATATTAAGAAAATCTAGTTCATGGTCGCTTTAAAATGCTATTGGGCTAGCAGCTCAAGAACCAGTCTTTCATAGCCAGTCACTCTAACAAAAATGTAGGCTAATAGTTTTGAAATCAAAGACTGACATCAACTGTCAGAATCTCTAAGAAATTCCCAATTAAGTCAAACTGGGGCAAGAGTGGTCAATAAATGTGAATTTTCCATGATTTACCTTGGGAAGTGGTGTAGATGCCACATCTTGAAACAGACTAAGAGGAGTTTCTTACCTCTATCACTGTTGGGATGCTTATTCACTATTTGGATGCTATTCACACTAGGGTCTATCTCTGTCAGAAAAATAGGAACTTCTCCTTGGGTTTAAAACAAATACAATAATAAAGTGGGAACAGTACAATAAAACGGGAACATTATTCAGAAGATAATGAAAGTATTTAAATCTGACAGTGATCTATCTATAAGAGGAATCAAAATAATATTTTAATTTAGGTACCTGATATGAATCTTATTCTACAAACTCAGGTATGCCACAAAAGCCTGTTTATGTATAGATCAAATTAAAATCTACCTTGAGCCCCTATTTAGCCAGGCTTTTAGGAAATCAAATTTTCTTCTTTAATGGAACCCCTGTTTTCTTAGGGTAGAACCAGAATACAGGAGACTTCTGTGATGTCCTCAAAACAGATGAAATGCTTCTGACCTTCAGTCTTGTGATTTCTGCTGACGTTCTCTCTTTTATGCCCAGAGTTGTTTTTTGACATCCAGAGATACTCTGATTCCTTGCCACTTGTGGGCTGCAAGTTTCTTATTGATATAAAATAAAAACCTTAGTTCCTAGGAGCAAGCCTCCCCACTTACTCCTTAGGACCATTTCCTCAGGCATCTTTCTGTTTCGTTAGGCACCTCAACTGAGTGGCATATGGTTCCCAGCCAACTCTTACGGATAACAGATTCTGTCTCTTCCCAGGTTTAAGGGAGTCTTTCCTATCTTACCACTTTCTTCTCTCCTGGCTCTTATCATAGGTGCTTATTAAACTCAGAGCTAGCCTTGATTTTGGAGTACTTCTGTTTTTAGTTCTATAAAAGTGCCTGAGATTAAGAATCACTAAGGAAAGAGTAGTCCTGGATTCTTGCCTAGAGCAAGAGAGAGGGGAACTACAAGATTACCAAATCAATTTCAGTTAACCTGATGCACTTAAAAATTTGTTCGTTTTGAGTAATTGTGTGCTGTATATTCAAACAATGGAACATTGTACAGCAATGAGAATGAACAAGCTAAAACCACATACAGTAATATGGCTGTCTCACAAATATGCTAAATGAAAGAAGCCGTGTACAAGAATGGCACATACTATATGGTTACATTTATAAGAAGTACTCAAACAAACAAAACTGTTCTGTTTTGTTAGAAGTCAAGATAGTGGAAACTAGTACCTGAAAATGAACACAGGGACACCTGACAAGGTGGTTTTCTGTGAAATATGGGTGTGAGTCACATGGGTGTGTTCAATTTGTGAAAAATTTTCAAACTGTACTTTTAAGCATTGTACAGTTTATGTATCTTACATGTCAATTAGAAGTTTAAAAAAAATGCCAAAAAAGTTTAAAAATATACTATGTGTTTAAAGGGGTGATTTTCTTTAATTGCTTTGAAAAAAGTTTAAAAGTCTAAAGAAAATGCGCCCTTTTTTTCAACATAGATTTTTGCTAAATAAGTGCAATATTTGACATTAATGAACCTAGAAAATCTTCTGTTTATGAAAGAAGGCATAAAAGATTATAAGCATTATGAAAGATGAAATTGGTCAGTGGCAAAAGAGATATAGTGCACTTTGGGATGACCAATTCTGGGAGATTACTTATGGGGAAAATTGCTAAGCAACAAAGAAACAAATTACAAATGATTGTTAAGTGTATTTTTCTGGAAGAAGAAAATAGTGTTTCCAACTTCTTTGACAAGGTTAGAAATGTGATTTTAAGAGCTAGTGAGTAACAAGACCATATAGAAATAAACTTTATTTTTAACTTTAAGAATTGAATGCAGCAGTGACTTCAGCAGGAAAATTAATAGTTATTTGTTATAAATGAATTGATCTTTGATGATTATAGTAATTAAAAATAAATTTCGTATTAATTCATTGGCTAAATTTTAGTCCTGCCGTATGTATAGAGAAATAAATGTTTCTTTTGCTGACAATAAACTGGTTGCTGAGCCAAGATATTTCCATCAATATGCCAAATTTCTCCTTAATCTCTTTAATTTCAAAAGAAACATATTTTTTGTTTGCATGGCACTGAGAACTACAAAAACACTCTGAGATAATTACCCCAGTTTTACAGACGTGGATGTTGAAGCTTAGCAATGTTATGTGATTTGCCCATAATGATACATATTGCATGTATTTTTGAAACCGAGTGTTTGAATTCCCAATCAGTTACCTTTTCCACTATCAGTATACCACTTGTAAAAGAGCCATGAAGTAAAGTAGTGGGCCTGTCTTGGATCCATCCAGGAGGTTTTAATAAAACTATTCTTGACTGTGTAGTTCTTCTTAATAGCCATTTTCACTTCAGGGTTCTTTAGGACACAGTTATGCCAAGGTTGCAGTCATGTGGGCCCACATCAGTAACAGGCTGTTGGTATTCCATATGAATTAAATAAGTTAAAGTAAGTATTTTGCATAGTTTAATTTTTTCTCCCATTTTCTTATTGCAGTTCTCCAGAACAGAAGGACAAATGGCTCTCTCTCCTTCAAAGGTATTTTATTTTTTTAGTATATATTTTCTAATTCTGTAAGGTATAATTACACCGTAATGAATTAAATGAATTAAAGTTTTGTCTGCAAGAATGTGCCCCAAACTATCCCCCTTCACCTCAATAGAAATTGTTCATTTGTCCTCAAAATAAGCTGTTTAAACTGTACATTAGGTACTGCTTACTGTAAGTAATGTTCTCTGATTACATTTATTTCTTTCTTATTAGGAAGGAGAATGTTGAGGTCTGGTTAGATCATTCTAACAGAAATTAATCAATAATCTTTCCCATGTCTTTCTGTGTTCTCAGCCTACCATTTGGAGCTAACAGTTTCCTTAAAGCATGTATTGTTTCCATTTCCATACATGGAGGAGGTTTTCTGCTGAGCCCCTCAAAATTCAATTATTATCCCAACCTTTGAGCATATGGATTAAAATGATCAATTGAGGCTCGTCTCTTATTCCCATAGTCCTTCCGTCCTTCCTCTCTGCTCTCCCTTCCCAAGCGTGGAGAAAACCAAGGTGTATAGCTCAATGAGAAGTAAAAGCCCATTGTTTCGGTTTGGTCTAGTAAAGTAGTATATATGCTCCTGTACTTATCACTAAGATAAGTGCTAAGTGAACAGTCCAGAAAATGTAGAGAAGCGTAGCGGATAAAACGTCACCAAAAGATGCCTTAACCGGACTATGCTTCCCACACCTCTTTTGAAATGGATCTCCTCTGTTCTTTGCGCCTATGCCTAATGTCCTGAGAAATGTTTTTTTTTTTTTTTTTTAATTCTCTTCCAACCCATAATGTAATCTGACTTTGCTGAGTCTTTCCATCTGTCTTTTTAAAAATAGCACATAAATATATTGAAAATATTAGCAAAATAGAATGCTTTAAAAATAAGCCATTAGCAAAATCCATCTGACTCAGTGTTGTTTTGGGTTGTTGTTGCGTTTGATTAGATACATCAATCTAGAGAAAGAAAAGGACTACCCGAAGAGCATTCCCCTCAAAATCTTCGCCAAGGACATTGGGAATTGTGCCTATGTAAGTGTTTCTAAGTCAGAAAAATAAATTCTAAGTCCCTTCATAAGGCAGAACACCTGGATAGGAAGAGAGACAGGTAGGCAGACAGACAGACTGGGTATGTGCTGTGGAAGGTAGGGGTTTGGAAAAATACATTGTGAGAAAATATATTTTCCTGGGTNCCTATGTAAGTGTTTCTAAGTCAGAAAAATAAATTCTAAGTCCCTTCATAAGGCAGAACACCTGGATAGGAAGAGAGACAGGTAGGCAGACAGACAGACTGGGTATGTGCTGTGGAAGGTAGGGGTTTGGAAAAATACATTGTGAGAAAATATATTTTCCTGGGTATCTTTGTTGTACATATGAGAAGTAACCCTAGAGAAAATGAAGCAAGAGAAATTTATATTAACTCAGTGTTTAACATTTACACTTGGTAAGATTATCTCCTGTCAGATGTCTCTGTCCTCCCTCTGGCATTAATGCTTCTCTGGATCTTTTCAGTAGAAGCCACAGAGGCTCGTAGTAAAGACATTTCCACAAGGAGATATTTCCTATTAGTATTTAGCAATTTTTCCAACCTGTCACTGCTTGAGAGTGAGTTTTGGAAAGTTCTTCATTCTTTGAGTTTTTAGGTATTGAATTCCTCAGGTTAATAAATGGATGAGCTGAGAGAGATAACATTTTTAATGAATCAGCAGTTTTTCTCATTTTGGTCAAAATAAAAATTAAGTTTGTTTAGCCCTAGGCGTTATATGCAATTTTATGACTGAAATATAGTCCAAGATGTTATCGATGATGCACAAAATAGAAATGAGCATTTTTATGATACTGTAGATTGCCACACTTCTCAGCAGCTCTGTTTTATCCCTCGTACCCTGCTTAAGTTCGTGATGATATGACACACTGTCTTTTGCTCTCTGAAGTTGCTTCATGGCAAGAAGCAGGGAGCCCTGCTTCCAGAGTGATTTCCCCCAAACAGGAGTGTGTGTATGAGAGGCATTCATTATCCTTGGCCTTTAGTTATGCACAACTTGTTAGTGAATTCTGCTAATGTCGGGAAGAATAGCTACATGCTCAAGTCGCTATTGCTTTTGTTTACTAGCCAAAGAACACATATCTGCTGAAAATTCATTAGTTTTTTTCTACCAGAGATGCATGCAAGAAAAAAAAATCCTATAATTACTATTTGAACTTATATACCTAATAGTAAGAAAAATCATTATTTTAGAAACCAGATACTTTGGGGGTGATTATTAGTATTATAGGATAGATCTTTCTGGTGGAGGGCAAACACTGAGCTTTCCCTGTTCATTTCTGATACTTTTGCTTAATCCTCGAAACTATAAGGAACGCAGTTTGAAATCAGTAAACGAATTTCAGAAGCAATTTGTTATTGTATTTATAGAGAATAAATACAATGATAGTTAAGTGATGAGTTATCAGTGGATTTCACTTAGCTTTATTTTTAGATCATTCTGTTTCCATTTATTTTATTTGTTTGTGCCATTTAAGCCTTATCAGGGACACAGCACTAATTGCTTATCTGATAATTAGAATATTGAAAATCTACCTATGTGCATAGTAAATACTTCTTTTTTAATGTTTATTTTATAATGGAGTATAGTTGATTGATTTAACAATGTTGTGCTAGTTTCAAGTGTATAGCAAAGTGATTCAGTTTACATAACACAGGTATCTATACTTCTTCAAATTCTTTTCCCTCTTAGTTTATAGAGTATTGAGCAGAGTCCCTTGTGCTATATAGTAGGTCCTTGTTGGTTATCTGTTTCAAATATAGCAGTGTGTATGTGTCAGTCCCAAACTCCCAATATTTATTTCTTTTTTGATAGCATAGCACTGTCTTATTTTTAAATAATGTCTTATAATTCAGTGAACTCTATAGGTAATCTCATTAATTCCATTTCTCTTGTTGAGAACTATTTATTTTTAAGCAGTAATCTCTCAGTGTAGTTGAGATATTATAGATACTCTATTCAGTAGCAGAGATATTATAGATACTCTATTCAGTAGCAGAGTTGGTAACAGGATTGAGTTTTCTAAAATGTTCAGTTTATTTGCCAGACTCTTTGGTTTTAAGGCCTCTTCAGATTTCAGCAGTGAAAGTCTCAGTAGCCACAATGCCTGACATACAGAAAGTGCTCAGTAAATTGTGCTTTTAATTCCAAACTTTAAATTTTGTAACCATTTCTTATTCTGATTTTATCTAAACTGATTTTTTTACCACACAAAGAAAGGAAAACCCACACTGTGAAAACAGTGCTCAGAAAAAAATGGAAAATAGTTTAATGTTCTCCTTTTTTTATTACATGTTGCTTTATGGAAATACTCATAGACATGATGCAGAGGACCAGCCTCTCTGACTTTTTTGTTTGATTTTGAGAGTGGTCCATGTAATCTCTCTGAACTATATTTATTCTTTTTCTTTCTGGCTGAAGGTCTCATATTTTGAGTCATATTTTAAGAAAAGATGTTTTATTAAAAGGAATAATATAAAAATTGAATGAAAATAAATTATAATCAAGGATTTGTGTTCTACCTAAGTGGTACTTTGTCAACACTTGAAATCAAGATTTGCCTGTGGATAATCATTTGACAATAATTATTTGTTCCCTTGGTTTAAAATCCTTTATTTATATCTGTATTTCTTTTTTTATCCACAGTCTAAAACTATAACAGTAACGAATTCAGATACAGCAAATGAAGTTATCAACATGTCACTACCAATGCTAGGGATAACTGTAAGTTACTCTGCTAGATATTCTTAATTAAAACAAACTTTGATGCTTTGTGCTCAGCCACTCAGTTGTGTCCGACTCTTTGTGACCCTATGGACTGTAGCCTGCCAGGCTCCTCTGTCCATGGGGATTCTCCAGGCAAGAATACTGGAGTGGGTTGCCATGCCCTCCTCCAGGGGATCTTCCCAACCCAGGGATTGAACCCAGGTCTCGTGCATTGCAGGTGATTCTTTACCATTTGAGCCACCAGGGAAGCCCTTTATCTGATACTTTAGATTATTATAAGTACTGTCCCTTCCATCATAAGACAGCTGATTCATAGAGGTACCAAAGTCATATTTTGTTCCCCCACAAATGGAAAATAATGACAACAGTTTTTTATTCTTTTTGAGAATTTTATTTTCTTTTGAATTGAACTGTAGTTGAATTACAATATTGTATTAGTTTCAAGTGTACAACATAGTGATTTGATGTTTTTATGGATTATACTCCATATCAGTTCAGTTCAGTCGGTCAGTCACGTCTGACTCTTTGTGACCCCATGGACTGCAACACGCCAGGCCTCCCTGTCCATCACCTGCTCCAGGAAATTTACTCAAACCCATGTCCGTTGAGTCGGTGATGCCATCCAACCATCTCGTCCTCTATCATCCCCTTCTCCTCCTGCCCTCAATATTTCCCAGCATCAGCGTCTTCGCATCAGGTGGCCAAAGTATTGGAGTTTCAGCTTCAACATCAGTCCTTCCAATGAACACCCAGGACTGATCTCCTTTAGGATGGACTCGTGGGATCTCCTTGC
>SJYX01020237.1:306153-318406 GCA_006410675.1 Oreotragus oreotragus
CTAAAGCTGAAACTCCAGTACTTTGGCCACCTCATGCAAAGAGTTGACTCACTGGAAAAGACTCTGATGCTGGGAGGGATTGAGGGCAGGAGGAGAAGGGGACGACCGAGGATGAGATGGCTGGATGGCATCACGGACTCGATGGACGTGAGTCTGAGTGAACTCCGGGAGATGGTGATGAACAGGGAGGCCTGGCGTGCTGCAGTTCATGGGGTCGCAAAGAGTCGGACACGACTGAGCGACTGAACTGAACTGAGGATGACTGAATCTCATGGTAGTTGTAGTTTTTTGAGGAACTTCCATACTATTTTCCACCAGGGCTGCACCAGTTTACATTTTCACCAGCAGTGTACAAAGATTCTTTTTTCTCTGCATCTTTGAACACTTTTGTTATTTGTGGTGGTTTTGATGATAGCCTTTTTTTGTTTTGTTTTTATTTGAATGTCCAGTTATTCCAGCAACAGTTTTTAATATTTATTTCTTTAGCTGCACTGGGTCTTAGCTGTGGCATAGGAGCGCTCTAGAGTTACACAGTCTCCAGAGCATGCAGGCTTCAGTAGTTGCTGTGCATAGGCTGCTTTCTTTGTGGCAGGTGGAATCTTAGTTTCCTGACAGGGATCAATCCCACATCTCCTGTATTTGCAAGCCGGATTCTTAATCAGTGGCCACCAGGGAAGTCCTGATGATAACCTTTCTTAAAGGTGTGAGGTAATATCTCATTGTTTTGATTTGCATTTCTCTGATACTTAGTGATGTTGATCATCTTTTCATGTGCCTGTTAGCTAGCCACCTGCAAGCCATCTTTGGAAAAATGTCTGTTCAGGTCTTCTGCCCATTTGGGGATTGGATCGGTTTTTTGATATTGATTTGTATGAGCTGTGTAAATATGGATTTAAATCCCTTACTGGTCATATCATTTCCAAATATCTTCTCCTATCCTGTAGCTTATCCTTTTGTTTTGTCACTGGTTTCCTTTGCTATGCAAAAGCTTTTACTAATTTAATGAGGTCTTATTTCTTTATTTTTGTTTTTATTCATTTTGCCTTAAGAGATTGATCCAAAAAAAACATTGTTAAGATTTTAAAAGTGTTCTGCTTATGTTCTCTTCTAGGAGTTTTTGTTTTTCAGTTCTTAACCTTTAGGCCTTCAATCCATTTTGAATTTGTTTTTGTATATGTTAGGGAAAATATTCTTACTTCATTTTTCACATGTAGCTGTCTTGTTTTCCCAATACCACTTATTGAAGAGACTTTATTTAGTTTTCAAACACTACAAAAAAAAGAATTTTTATTAAATTGCTCTTCCTGTTTGCAATAAAGTTTTTTGACTAGGAGAAAGTGAAGGACATGATGGAGTAGGGGAGGGCAGTAGGAGATGTAATCTCTTAGCCAGGACCCTCCATTATAAGGTCAGGATCATAATTTTTAATTAGAAGATAAAGGTAAGAATATTAAATATTGCCTATCTGTTATAGTTTCATTTAAAACATTTTTGCTTTATCCTCTTTTAAAGGATACAGCAAAGTCTGTATAATTTAATATTGTTTCTTTCAAGTGGGATTTTAAATATTGCTGGGTTGTAATTCTGCTAGTGAACAGTTCATTGTTCCCCATAACTGGGCCTATTCTCTAGACAGAATTCTTATCCTTTCTGTCCCCAGGACTGAACTTGCTCGAAGTAAAGCCCATGTAAACTGTGCCAGCTACCTGTCTCTCTCTTCAAAGCCCCGTGGTCATTCTTCTCCTTCCACTCAGAAGCAGCTAAACTAATAGTCAGCCTTTGAGATTTTACTTTTTCATCACAGACACAGCAGGGTTGTAGCTTTCTGGATAACAAAGTTGTCTTTGCAGGGGCATGTTGTAGATTAAGTCCAGTATTCTCTGAGAAGTTCAGAGAAGCAGAAGTTAGAACTCTGAAAAAGATCGGTTAACGTTTCAGAAAACCAAGAAATTTCTTCTTACTTTGTGAAAGAGCATATATGTGATTTCATATTCTGTTCAGTTCAGTTCAGTTCAATCACTCAGTCGTGTCTGACTCTTTGCGACCCCATGAATTGCAGCATGCCAGGCCTTCCTGTCCATCGCCAACTCCCGGAGTCCACTCAAACTCATGTCCATTGAGTCGGTGTTGCCATCCAGCCATTTCATCCTCTGTCATCCCCTTCTCTTCCTGCCACCAATCCCTCCCAGCACCAGAGTCTTTTCCAATGAGTCAACTGTTACTCAGTCGTGTCTGACTCTTTGCGACCCCATGAATTGCAGCATGCCAGGCCTTCCTGTCCATCGCCAACTCCCGGAGTCCACTCAAACTCATGTCCATTGAGTCGGTGTTGCCATCCAGCCATTTCATCCTCTGTCGTCCCCTTCTCTTCCTGCCACCAATCCCTCCCAGCACCAGAGTCTTTTCCAATGAGTCAACTGTTTGCATGAGGTGGCCAAAGTACTACAGTTTCAGCTTTAGCATCAGTCATATTCTGTGGGCTATCCATAATAGTGAGGGCCTGATTCTGTTACAATCGGTGGAACCCTAGTCACCCCTAGGTAAAAATGAGTCCTCTGTTTGGGTTTAGAGAGGTTATAGAACCAGCACTACCATCTTCAAAAGCCATATCCACCCACTATGAAACTTAAAGGCATTTGTATTGCCCCCCTTTTTTTTTGCAAAACATAAAAATGCCCAGAAAATGTATTCTCATTCATTTACCAAATGTGAAGAATTACTGTTAATTCTTTTATCTCCAAGGGCTCTGAGAGAGAGTACCAGTTATGGGTCAATTCTGGCAAAGAAGAGGCACCATACCCACTTATTGGTAAGTTTCTATGAAGATCTAAGATAAAATTGATTTTGAATTAATTATAATTCTAAATGTCTCAGCGAATTGACTATATAATCCTTAACTTAAATACTACTAAATATTAAATCTTCTATAATATTCATGTGTTAATTTAATAGATGCTTATCAAGTATTTCCTTTGTGCCAGACAAATGATATCTCTTTATTCAAGCAGCTAATGATATAGTTGGAAAGAGAAATGTGAATTTTCCTCTTTTTTTCTTTACAAAGAGAACTATCTTGTCAACTTTTTAAACATTTTTTCTGAAAAAAGCAATATATGTTGTTATTCCTTTTCCCTATATATTTATTTTTCATGTTTAGATTTTTAATTTCCTGTTCCCTTTCCTACCTACTACTTGCCTCTGTGGAAGACTATCTAAGATCCAATCATGCCTCAATCTGTCAGTGAGTATTTAACATCTGCCCTGTACCAGGAATTTTCCTAGGCATCATAAGGACAATGAAATTAAACCATTTTGATTCCTAAATATCCTCATTGACTAACTTAGCAGTAACTACTAGTTTACTAACTACCTTGCTGTTTCTGTAGTCAAATTTTCCAGCATTTGTTTTGAAGAGTCATTGATAAATGATTTATCACCTCACCTTATTTAAATTGACTTCACTAAAAAATATTCTTGATAAGTGAGTCCATTCAGTGTGGTTAACAACAAAAAACAATTACATTAAGGGACAGCATCTGTAGCAGATCTTGAGATGATAACCATTGTTGATGAGAGTTCTGTTAATAATTTTTAAATACTTACTATCTGCTAGACATTGTGCAAAGCATATCATATGAGTTATCTCATGTGTCCTTTCATTTACCTGAGGAGATCACTACTGTGTAATTCAGGTTTCAAACAGTCTGAGTAATATAAAATCAAACTTTTCTATGAAATGTATGTTCTCAGACTTAAAACAAGTTGTTATGCACATAGCTGGGAACAAAAAATTCTTTGCATTTCTACTTTCTTAGTGTTGACATTTTATAAAAGTCAGTAAGCAACAATTAAAGCTGGGATTAAAAACCAAATGAGTACTTAAAACAATTGTTTTAATAAAATATATTAATTTAATTATGACTGTATAGATGGTAACTCTCAGGCTTAAAACAGCTTTAAGCTTCATTTCTAACTCTCACTATAAAAACCATGGGACATGAAACGTGATTGTTACCTAGCAACAGTTCTCCACTTCATATTTTAACATGCTTTGCAAACTTCAATTTTATATTAGCTATTGGCTATTTTGATAAATTGACTTGGCTTTATTACTATGATAGAAGTCCTTTTTTTTTTTTTCTTTTGCCTTAATCCCTGAAAGTTGCAGTGGTACTTGATATTAATGGAGCGTTGACGTTGTATGCCTATGCCAGATGGAAAAGAGTTCACTGAATTACATTCAGTGAAAAATAAGGGATATAAGAGAATTTACTCTTTTTAAAAAGTAAAATCTGCAGCACAATGGTTCTTGAGGAATAATTAAGAAAATGCAGCTGCTTAAAAGTACTAAAGAACAAAAAAGTCATGTTGCAGTCAGATGCAGAGTCGACGTAGAGTTTAGTTTTTCTGGTTTGAAAATTACTTTTTGAATCTTGTCTCTGTGTTTCTAATACCCTGCAGTCTTTCTTCTAATTCTTGACCTCAGAGTGCAGTGCTGGGAGGGAAACATGAATCAAACAAACCAGTCCTTTCGCTATTGAGTGACTAATTATATAACTAATAAAAAGTATAAAATGTCTTTTTCAGAAAGTTATGTTGTGTTGAATAATAGTAATAATAGCAATGCCTGAAATATGTAGTTATTGCCCTTATTATTTAAAAAAATATTAATTCTAAGCTTTACTTATTTGATCCTTATAATGCTATGTGATAGGTAGGGTAAATATTTTAACTCATGGATTTAAGGCTGAGAGAGGTCAAGGACCAACTGAAGATTTACAGAATATAGTTAATGTCAAAGGAGAAACTAGAGCGCCTTTAAATATGTTCACAGAAGTGAGCATAGGAGAAGTCAACATCATGCAACTCACAGACTAATCTGTGCGTTCCCAAACAAGATACTCTTTAAAGACCTTTTTTTCTCTTTGCTTTTTTCCCTCTGCACTCCAAAAATAAACTACTCTGGTTGGGCCACCTGCATTAGGCACTGGTCTCCAGCTGTAAGAGTGTGCATGGTGATCATTAAGGCAACAAAAGGATTCTTTATACCAAAAGTCCCAGGAGCAAATTGCAGTACATTCCAGTATGTAGCACACACAGTCACAGTGTTAGTCTGCCTGAAGTCTACATTTAGATTTTTTTTTTTTTTCTGTATAGGGCATGAATATCCCTATGGAATTAAAATGAGCCATCTTCGAGACACTGCACTCCTGACACAGGGATCAAAGGACTCCCCCACACCTTCCAACTTCCAAGAGCCCTTCCTCATGGAGCAGCTGCCCCGAGAGATGCAGTGTCAGTTCATCCTGAAGCCCAGCCGCCTGGCTGTGACCCAGCAGCTGAGTGGTGAGTTTTCTCCTCCCTCATAGAGCCTTTTTTACCAAAACTTTTCATTCCTGAAAGCAAAACAAGTTATTTGCCTTTCAGCCAGATGAAATATTTTTTTCTTTTAAATTTGAGAAGTATTTTGAAGGAAAGATGGAGCTTTAGAAGATAGTTCTAGAAATTAGTGGTAGGACTGACTGACTTGTAATCAGCAGCTAATAACTGCAGTAGAGTCTGTTTCTTCTTTCTTCGCTATTCTTTCCCCTTTAACCTTATGTCCACTGCAGAGTCAAAGGCACCAGGCAATGCTGCAGGTGCTTCAATGCTTTCTTTGTACTGTAATACATTGCACTGTGTGTTCCCCAAATGGTCACATTATAAAAAGGAGGCTGTCAGTGATGCATGTCAGGAGACTCTAATGCCCGACCTGGATCTTGCTACTGATAGGTATGTAAAGATTACAACGATTTCCACAGAAATCTCTTGGTAGTCTGCTAATCCCTCTGAATGTAGCCATCCCTTATCCACCCCGTAATAAAGACTCCAGAGTGGTAAAAATGATATTCAACATAGGAGGACCATCATTAATTTACTCTAACTCTAGTGAGCTTTACACCTCAGTCTCAAAGTAAGACTGTGAAAAAAATAGAAGAAAATATATCATGTCAAAAAGTGTTGAGTGGGGTAGTGGAAAACTGGTGCTGAATTTTTGTAGCTACTTTTGTCAGTTTGAAAAAACTGGAGAAACCAGTGAACAGTGGCCGTGGTTTACACTCATCCCCCAACACATGCATGTCCAACCCTGTCCCTTTCTGTTGATGACCCAGCCTTAGATTTTATACTTCATTGAAGTCATTGGTCTGCTGCTGCCGCTGCTGCTAAGTTGCTTCAGTCGTGTCCGACTCTGTGCGACCCCATAGATGGCAGCCCACCAGGCTCCCACGTCCCTGGGATTCTCCAGGCAAGAACACTGGAGTGGGTTGCCATTTCCTTCTCCAATGTATAAAAGTGAAAAGTGAAAGTGAAGTCACTGAGTTGTGTCCAACTCTCAGCGACCCCATGGACTGCAGCCTTCCAGGCTCCTCCATCCATGGGAGTTTCCAGGCAATAGTATTGGAGTGGGGTGCAGTTGTCTAGAACTTAATATTGCTGACATTGTGTGCAGGCAGGCTTAGTCATGTCCACCTCTTTGCAACCCCATGAACTGTAGCCCACCAAGCTTCTCTGTCCACAGAATTTTCTAGGCAAGAATATTGGAGGTGGGTTGCCATCTCCTACTCCAGGGGATCTTCTCAACTCAGGGATCCAGCCCATGTCTCCTGCACTGGCAGCAGATTGTTTACCACTGCGCCACCTGGGAAGCCCTAATCTTGCTGATAGCAGCTATAAAAACTGATCTTGCATTTGCCCCAGTCCTCCTCCTTCCAGCAGTGGTAAATTGAGGTTTTGAACTCTAAGGCATTTACTCACACCTTTGGACCATTTTGAAAGGGGTATTATAGACATGTTACAGTTTTCTAACCTCTAAAATATGAGCTCCTTGAAGGTGGAGAGTTTGATCTGTATTCTTATATTCCCAGCACCTGGAACAGTTTCTGCATACATAAAGAAAGTGTCCAATAAATATTTGTTGAATGAATTTATTAATAGGTCTGTTGTTAGTGCTTATTAAAGTTACAAAAGGAATGTTACCTTTATATATAAGATGAGAATATTATTTTACTCTTCTACCTTTATTACCCATGTTTTCCAAAACTGTTTCTGTGGGTACCTTGTTAATAAAATAAAATAAAATAAGTGTATTTTAACTAATTAGACCAAAATAATCAGGAGTCAAGAACCCAGAAGGTTTTACTCACTTTTGCCAACAATTTGATTAATTAATTGTAAGCAGCCTTTACTTATTAATCCTCTGTTTCTCCCTGTTAAAGGTTAAGATAATAATGATTGCAGCTATAAAATGATTTGTAATAAATGGAGTAACTATAGACCAATGGTGGCAACTACCTGTGTAGTTAAACAATTAATATGTGAACCAGTTTTGTATGTTTTTTTTAATGCAGAGGATTTTGAGAACAGCTACTTTGGAAACCACTAACTTAGATCAGGGATCAACAGACTTTCTCTGTAAAGGACCAGGTAGTAAAATTTGCAAGTCAGCAGACAAAACTGAGAATATCATGTAGGTACTTATATAACAAGAGAGAAAACAAATTTCCACAAAATTTTTATGGATGATATTCAATATATAGTAATAATTGAGTACGTGCATGCTCACTCACTCAGTCATATCCAATCTTTGTAACCCCATGTACTACAGCCTGCCATTCTCCTCTGTCCAGAGATTTTCCAGGCAAGAACACTGGAGCAGGTTGCCATTTTCCTCCTCCAGGGGATCTTCCCAACCCAGGGATTGAACCTGCGTCTTCTGCATTGGCAGGTGGATTCTTTACCACTGTCCCACCTAGGAAGCCCATAATTGAGTACAATTTTATGTAATACAGATATATTAATGAAAATAATTCTTTGGGGTAAATAACATTTCACCTAATTGGGATTCAAAATTAGTATTCCAGGTTGGGAAGATCCCCTGGAGAAGGGCATGGCAACCCCCTCCAGTGTTCTTGTCTGGACAGTATTCTTACATGGAATGTTACAGTCCATGGGGTCACAAAGAGTCAGACAAGACTGAGTGACTAAGCACAGCACAGCACACGTCATAATTAAATGTAAAAGATTCTTATATGTAATGATATTTTATATATTTCATGATCCTTGAAAATAGCTTTTCACACCAATAGGCTGCCAAATACTAATGTATCATTCTACAAGCATATAATTTTTAAAATTTTTATTGGAGTATAGTTGCTTTGCATTGTTGTATTAGTTTCTACTGTACAGCAAAGTGAATCAGCTATACATATACCTATATCCCCTCTTTTTTTAATTTCTTTCCCATTTACATCATCACAGAGCATTGAGTAGAATTACAGATTCTCATTAGTTAACCTATTTTACATACAGTATCAATAGTTTATATATGTCAATCCCAATCTCCCAGTTCATCACACCCAACCTTCCCCCTTGGTATCCATACATTTATGCCCTACATCTATGTTTTTATTTCTGCTTAAATGAGATCATTTATACCAATTTCTTCAGATTTCATTTATATGTATTAATATACAATATTTGTTTTACACTTTCTGACATACTTCATCCTGTATGACAGTCTCTAGTTTATCCACATCTCTACAAATGGCCCAGTTGTGTTCCTATTTATTCCATTGGTAGCTCAGCTGGAAAGAGTCCGTTGGTAGCTCAGCTGGTACATTTCCTGGTAGCTCAGCTGGTAAAGAATCCACCTGCAATGCAGGAGAGCCCCCATTTGATCCCTGGGTTTGAAAGATCCCCTGGAAAATGAACAGGCTACCCATTCCAGGATTCATGGGCTTCCCTGGTGACTCAGACAGTAAAGAATCCACCTGCATTGTGGGAGACCTGGGTTTGATCCCTGGGTTGGGAAGGTCCCCTGGAGAAGGGCATGGCAACCCACTCCAGTATTCTTGCCTGGAGAATCTCCATGGACAGAGGAGCCTGGTGGGCTACAGTCTTGGGGGTCACAAAGAGTCTGAGTGACTAAGCACTAAGCAATATCCCTTTGTACATATGTACCATATCTTCTTCATCCATTTCTCTCTTGGTGGACATTTAGGTTGCTTCCATGTCCTGGCTGTTGTAAATAATGCTGCAGTGAACATTGGGGTGCACGTGTCTTTTTGAATTATGGTTTTCTCCAGAGATATGCACAGTAGTGGAATTGCTAGGTCACGTGGTAGTTCTGTTTTTAGTGCTTTAAGGAACTTCCATTCTGTTCTCCATAGTGGCTGTATCAATTTACATTTCCACCAACATTGCAAGAGGCTTCCCTTTTCTCCATACCCTCTGCAGCATGTATTGTTTATAGATTTTGTGATAGCCATTCTAACCAGTGTGAAGTGACAATTCTTTGTAGTTTTGATTTGCATTTCTCTAATAATTAGTGATGTTGAGCATCTTTTCATGTGTTTGTTGGCTCTCTGTATGTCTTCTTTGGGGAAATGTCTATTTAGACCTTGTACCCATTTTTCGACTGGGTTTTTTTTTATATTGAGCTGAATGAGTTGCTTGTATATTTTTGGAGATTAATCTTTTGTCAGCTTCTTCATTTGCAAATATTTTCTCCCATTCTAAGGGTTTCCTTTTTGTCTTGTTTATGGTTCCCTTTGCTGTGCAAATGCTTTTCAATATACCTTGGTCCCATGTGTTTATTTTTGTTTTTATTTTCGTTACTGTAGGAGATGGGTCAAAAAAGGTTTTGCTGTAATTTATGTCACGACTGAGCGACTGAACTATGTCAAAGGGTGTTCTGCCTGTTTTCCTCTAAGAGTTTTATAGTGTCTGGCCTTACATCAGGTCTTTAATCCATTTTATTTTTGTGTATGGTGTTAAGGAGTGTCTAATTTCATCCTTTTACATGTAATTCTCCAGTTTCCCCAGCACCACTTATTGAACAAGCTGTCTTTTATCCCTTGTATATTCTGTCCTTCCGTGTCTCTTGTGACAGTCTTTATTTTAAAGTCTATTTTATGTGACATAGGTATTGCTACTTCACCTTTGTTTTGATTTCCATTTGCATAGAATATCTTTTTCCATCCCCTAACTTCCAGCCTATATTTCTCCCTGTATCTGAAGTGGGTCTCATGTGGGCAGCATATATATGGATCTTGTTTTGTATCAATTCAGCCTGTCTTTATCTTCTCATCAGTGCACTTAATCCATTTACATTTAAAGTATTTATATGTATATTCCTATTACCACTTTCTTAGTTGTTTTGAATTTGTTTCTGTAGGCTTTTTCCTTCTCTGTGCTTCCTGCCTAGAGAAGTTCTTTTAACATTTATTACAAAGCTGGTCTGGTGACAATGAATTCTCTTAGCCTTTACTTGTCTGTAAATCTTTTGATTTCCATCAAATCTAAGCCTTCCTGGGTAGAGTAATCTTGTAGGTTTTCCCTTCTGTCACTTTAAATATATCCTATTTGGCCAGCAGAGTTTCTATTAGGAAATCAGCTGATAATCTTATGGAGATTCCCCTATATGTTTTTTTAATTAATTTATTTTAATTGGAAGCTAATTACTTTATAATATAATAGTGGGTTTTGCCATACAGTGACATGAATCAGCCATGGTTATACATGTATCCCCCATCCTGAAACCCCTCCCACCTCCCTCCCCATCCCATCCCTCAGGGTCATCCCAATGCACCAGCCCTGAGCGCCCTGTCTCACGCATTGAACCTGAACTGGCAATCTGTTTCACATATGATAGTATACATGTTTCAATGCTATTCTCTCAAATTATTCCACCCTCGCCTTGCTGCTTTTCATATTTTTTTGCATTTAAATTTTTCAGTTTGATTAATATGTGTTTCAGCTTATTTCTCCTTGGGTTTATCTTATATGGAACTCTCTGTGCTTCCTGGACTTGACTATTTCCTTTCTCATGTTAGGGAAGTTTTTTACTATAATCTCTTCAAATATTTTCTCAGACCCTTTCTCTTTCTCTTCTTCTGGGACCCATATAATTCAAATGTTGCTGTGTTTAATATTGTCCCAGAGGTCTCTGCGATTGTGCTCAATTCTCTTCATTCTTTTTTTTTATTCTACTTTGCAGCAGTTATTTCCACCATTTTATTTCTATCTCACTTATCCATTCTTCTCTCAGTTATTCTGCTATTGATTCCTCCTAGTGTATTTTTAATTTCAGTTATTGTGGTGTTCATCATTGCTTGTTTGTTCTTTAGTGTTTCTAGGTCCTTGTTAAATATTTCTTGTATTTTCTTCATTCTGTTTCCCAGATTTTACTATCATTACTCTGAATTATTTTTCAGGTAAATTGCCTATTTCCTTTTCACTTCTGGGTTTTTACCTTGCTCCTTCCTCTGTAACATATTTCTCTGTCTTCTGGTTGTTTAACTTACCGTGTTTGAGGTTTCCTTTTTACAGGCTATAGGGGCATAGTTCCTCTTGCTTCTGGTGTCTTCCCCAGTGGGACAGGTTGGTTGTTCCAAGGGCTTGTGTAGGCTTCCTGCTGGGAGGGCCTGGTGCCTGTGCTCTGGTGGGTAGTGCTGAGTCTTTTCCCTCTGATGGGCAGAGTCACATCAGGTGGTGTGTTTGGGGATTTCTGTGAGCTTAGTACAACTTTAGGCAGCCTGTCTGCTGATGGGTGGGGCTGTGTTCATTTCTTGCTGCTTGTTTGGTATTAAGTGTCCAGCACTGGAGCATGTATGCAGTTGGGTGGAGCTAGGTCATGATATCAAGAAAGATAGTTTATCCAAGGTTATTCAGCTAAGTAGCAGAGCCAGAATCTGAAATCAGCTCTGACTATAGAAACCATATTCTTTCCAAGACACCACATTGTTGATGGATGGTAAGTCTATCAGGTAAGCTACATTCCCAGGATGCAGCACTGACCTAGCCAGTTGCCAGCTCCTGGAGCAAATGCTGTCTTAACCTATTTTGAGTTAATTTCTGTATATGATATGGTCCAGCCATTTTTGGATATTGCTGTCCAGTTTTCCCAACATGACTTACTGAAGAAACTGTCCATTTCTCATTGTACGTTCTTGACTCCTTTGTCATAAATTGAGTGTAAGTATGTACGTCTATTTCTGTACTGTCTATTTTGTTCCATTGATCTGTATATGTTTTTATGCCAATATCATTTTATTTTGATTACTATAGCTCTATAATGTAGTGTGGATCACAGTAAACTGTGGAAAATTCTGAAAGAGATGGGAATACCAGACCACCTGTCCTGCCTCTTGAGAAACCTGTATACAGGTCAGGAAGCAACAGTTAGAACTGGACATGGAACAACAGACTGGTT
>SJYX01020237.1:323928-355611 GCA_006410675.1 Oreotragus oreotragus
AGGGCTGAAGTTCCTAGACAAGCAAATAGCCTCTTTTACAAAAAGAATGGGAGTGTGTTCCGTCTGCTGTCTGTGTGATGCCCTGGAAATGGTAGTCTTCCAAGAACTGTCTCTATAACTGTTACAGTCCTGTGGGACCCAGGAATGCAAGCCCCCCTGACCAATTGATCACAGGTCTTTCCCTGGGTGGCAGCTGTAAGAATCACGTCACCAAATGTAAAAACCAGAGCACCAGTGTTGTGTAGAACCTCCTCTCCAGAAGATAAAAACACTCTGGAGTACAGCAGAAGAGCTAAAAAATGGTACCCACTGGCTGACATGGGACAGATGGGGAGTACACAGATGACATTCACTGGAAAAAAAAAAGAGAAAGAAAAAGAGAAAATGAGGGAGAGGAAAAAGAAAAAGATGATACCCAACAGAAGGGCAGGGGCTGGGGAAGATGGTGCTGGTGACTTTAGCACCAGAGAGAGAATAGGAAGATAGTGTCCACCAGCCTCTGTCCAGGGGAGTATCCAAGCAGGTACCAGTGCTTTAAAATCAGTAAATGAATCTCTTCCATATGAAGTCGGGATGCTTTGCAAATGGCTGCTTCTGCACTGGGCTCTGGGTTAGGTGAGCCTAGGCATAAACCCTTTAAGTACCCTTCCTTGGGTCCACAAAGCCCCATATGTCTCATGTACATGAGCCTTGTTGGTCTTCAAAGTGAGGTACCTTGAGGGTTTATCTCTCAGACACTGGATCTTAAAAGTTAGGGTGACCTATGTGAGGTATGAACCCTTCACTCCTTCTGGAGAAGCTCTGGGTTTTGAGTTCCCTCCAGACTGGGGGTTGTTTTATTGGGGGTGGAGTTTGTAATGAGATTGTGTTTCAGCCTTTTCTAGGGTTTATCTCTCAGACACTGGATCTTAAAAGTTAGGGTGACCTATGTGAAGTATGAACCCTTCACTCCTTCTGGAGAAGCTCTGGGTTTTGAGTTCCCTCCAGACTGGGGGTTGTTTTATTGGGGGTGGAGTTTGTAATGAGATTGTGTTTCAGCCTTTTCTACCCACTAGGATGTGGTTTCTCTCTCATCAGCCCAATGTAACAGGGTCTCTTTACCAGGATGTGGATTCTTTTCAGAAGAAGTTGTTCCATGTATAGTTTTAGATAAACTGTATCCATGGGAGGAGGTGAGTGCAAGAGCTTCCTACATATCCATCTTGCTAAAATTTCTTATTAAAAGTTTTTTGTTGTGGTTATTATTCTTTAATAACCAATAACCACAAACTTTTAAGAGTTACAATTTTTAATATTCAGTCTGTTCATTTAAGCATGAAGAGACTCTAACTTGACTCTTACTGGGATTGTTGAGGAAAGTTGTATGTTCATGAATTTTATTTGCCCTATATTTACATCATCGTAATATTTTTTATAACAATTGCATGTTTTTTTCATCAGCCTTTGACATTTAGAAAGTAAGAGCTAAGCATTAAAAGCTCTGCAAGAAAACAAATTTAATGAAATTTTTTCCTCTCAGTCCCAAAGGGAACATGAACTCTAAAATTGACTGTGGTATATAGTAAAAGGCATGACTGCAGCTGAAAGCACTTATAATAAAGTACAAGACTCAATTCTACTTTGTCCTATATCTACACTCGTTAGATAGCTGCATTTATAACTTTATGATAGACCATTCTTCCTAAGAAGTGTGTGAAACCGAAAAGATACAATAAATCTGATAGTTTTCAAAATAGTGAAACCATATTAAATGTGAGGAAACTAGATTGAGTATAACTACTCAACATATATAAACATACATATTAAACAAACATTTGCACAGATTGACATTGCTGCCACAAAGGAACCCCTTTCTGGATTTAAGAATGGGTTCAGTTTCCTAAACTGCTGATCAGTTAGTTCAGTCGCTTAGTCGTGTCTGACTGTTTGCAACCCCGTGGACTTTAGCACACCAGGCTCTCCATCACCAGTTCCAGGAACTTGCTCAAACTCATGTCCATCAAGTCGGTGATGCCTCCAACCATCTCATTCTCTTGTCATCCTTCTCCTGCCTTCAGTCTTTCCCAGCATCAGGGTCTTTTCCAGTGAGTTGGCTCCTTGCGTCAGGTGGCCAAAGTATTGGAGCTTCAGTTGCAGCATCAGTTCTTCCAATGAATATTCAGGACTGATTTCCTTTCCGATTGACTGGTTTGATCTTCTTGCAGTCCAAGGGACTCTCAAGAGTCTTCTCCAACACCACAGTTCAAAAGCATCAATTCTTTGACACTCAACTTTCTTTATGGTCCCACTCTTACATCCATACATGACTACTGGAAAAACCATAGCTTTGACTAGATGGACCTTTGTCGGCAAAGTAATGTCTCTGCTTTTTAATATGCTGTCTAGGTTGGTCATAGCTTTTCTTCCAAGGAGCAAATGTCTTTTAATTTCATGGCTGCCTTCACCATCTGCAGTGATTTTGGAGCCAAAGCAAATAAAGTCTGTCACTGTTTCCATTGTTTCCCCATCTGTTTGCCATGAAGTGATGGGACCAGATGCCATGATCTTAGTTTTTTGAACGTTGAGTTTTAAGCCAGCTTTTTCTCTCCTCTTTCACTTTCATCAAGAGGCTCTATTGTTCCTCTTCACTTTCTGCCATAGGGGTGGTATCTGCATATCTGCTGTTATTGATATTTCTCCTGGCAATCTTGATTCCAGCTTGCGCTTCATCCAGCTGGGCATTTCGCATGATGTACTCTGCATAGAAGTTAAATAAACAGAGTGGCAATACACAGCCTTTACGTACTCCTTTCCCAATTTTGAACCAGTCCATTGTTCCATGTCCAGTTCTAACTGTTGCTTCTTAACCTGCATACAGATTTCTCAGGAGGCAAGTCAGGTTGTCTGGTAGTCCCATTTCTTAAAGAATTTTCCACAGTTTGTTGTGATCTACACAGTCAAAGGCTTGGCATAGTCAATAAAGCAGAAGTAGATGTTTTTCTGGAGTTCTCTTGCTTTTTCTATGATCCAGTGGATATTGGCAATTTGATCTCTGGTTCTTCTGCCTTTTCATTCCAATCCCAAAGAAGGGCAATGCCAAAGAATGTTCAAACTACCACACAATTGCACTCATCTCATACGCTAGCATAGTAATGCTCAAAATTCTCCAAGCTAGGCTTCAACTGTACGTGAACCATGAACTTCCAGATGTTCAAGCTGGATTTAGAAAACAGAGGAAACTACTGATATTATGTATAAAATAGGTAACTAATAAGAACGTATTGTATAGCACAGGGAACCCTCCTTAATGCACTGTGGTGACCCAAATGGAAGGAAGTCCAGAAGGGAGGGGATGTATATGCATGTATATGCATCACTGATTCATTTTGCTGTATAGTAGAAACTGACAAGCAAGAATACTGGAGTGGGTAGCCATTCCCTTCACCAGGGAATCTTCCCAACCCAGGGATCGAACCCAGGTCTCCTGCATTTCAGGCAGATTCTTTACCAGCTGAGCCACCAGGGAAGCCCAGAAACTAATGCAACATTGTAAAGTAACTATATGGCAACAGAAATTAAAAATAAACGAATAAAGGGCTTCCCGTTCAAGATGATGGAGTAAAAGGACTTGTGCTCATCTCCTCCTGCAAGATGACCAGAATTGCAACTAGCTGTTGGACAACCACCAACAGGAGGACACTGAAACCCACCCCAAGAAAGATACCCCATGTCCCAAGACAAAGAAGAAGCCACCGCGAGATGGTAGGAGGAGCGCAATCACGATAAAATCAAATCCCATACCTGCAGGGTGGGGGACCCACAAACCAGAGAACAGTAATACCAAAGAAGTTCTCCCACTGCTGTGAAGGTTCTGAACCCCAGGCCAGGCTTCCCAGCCTGGGCATCTGACAAAGGGGCTGGGAATCACCAGGGAACCTGACCTTGAAGGCCGGCAGGACTTGACTATAGGACTTCCACAGGACTGGGGGAGACAGACTCCAGTCTTGGAGGGCACAAACAAAATCTTGTGTGCACCAAGGCCCAGAGGAAAGGAGCTGTGAGCCCACAGGGAAGTAAACCAAAACTACCTACTGATGGTGGAGGGCCTCCTGTGGAGGCGTGGGTTGGCAGAAGCTCACCACAGGGTTCTGGCAGCAGCAGGTCAGGAAGTTCCCTCTTGGCATAAACCCTCTTGGAGTTCACCATTAACCCAACCATTGAGCCAAGAGACCCCAGGTCTGAGTCACCTCAGGTCAAACAGCTACCAACTACCTATGAGGGAGTGTAGCCCCACCCATCAGCAGATAATTGGATTAAAGCTACACTGAGCAAGTCCCTGCCCACCAGAGCAAGACCCAGTTTTTCCCATTGCCAGTCCCTCCCACCAGGAGCTTACACAAGCCTCTTAGCCTCATCCATCAGAGGGCAGACAGAAGAAGCAAGAAGAACCACAGTCTCACAGTGGCTAAAACAAAACCATATTACAGAGAGTTCATCACAATGAAAAAGCAGAAAGTTACGTCCCAGATGAAGGGACAAGATAGAACCCCAGAAAAGCTTCCCTAACGTGGGAAAGGAAATAGTCAACCAAGCCCAGGAAGCACAGAAAATCCCAGACAGGATAAACCCAAGGAGGAACACACCAAGACACATAGTAATCAAACTGATAAAAAAGACAAAGATAAAATATTAAAAGCAACAGGGGAAAATGACAGATAACATACAAGGGAGCTCCCATCAAGCTATCAGCTGATTTCTCAACAGAAAGTCTACAAGCCAGGAGGGAATGGCAGGATATGTCTAAATTGGTGAAAGGAAGAACCTATAACCAAGAATACTCAGCAAGACTGACCTTCAGATTAGATGGAAAAATCAAAAGCTTTCCAGCAATCAAAAGTTAAGAGAACTCAGCACCACCAAACCAGTTTTACAACAAATGCTAAAGGAAATTCTCTAGGCGGAAAATACAAGATGTTTAGAGCTCCCACTATTCAGTTTTTTCCTTTCTGGGATTTCCTTCTTATGGGAGTTCCCTTTGTGTTACTTGCCATTTTTCACTTGTTGCTTTTAATATTTTATCTTTGTCTTTAATTTTTTTCAGCTATTATCTCTTCAGATATTTTCTCAGGTCCTTTCTGTCTCTCTTCTCCTTTATAGTTGTTACTTGTGTGTTTGTTTTGAGGGCCAGAGGTGCATGCAGCAGAAAGATCCTAAAGGAACCTCAAAGAGCTGTTTTTTTAAGGTATCAAATTCTGGGTAAATCCATCCGTTTTCATGTTAAAGTTAGATACATCAACAAGATGACATCAACAATGCTTTAGAACTAGGATCTCACAAAATCATGTTTCAGTGTTGACCTTTCTACTTTTGCCTATTTTGTTCACATTGTCTTTTATCGCCTAAATGTCTCCTCAGTTCAGTTACTGTCCAAGAATGACTTATTGAGTACTTACCAGATACAAGTCATGAAATTAGGTCCTCTACCTATTTAAATCATGTTCGTTCAAAATGATATGGGGTGGGAGGTGGGAGGGCGTTTCAGGATTGGGAACTCATATACACCCGTGGCTGATTCATGTCAATGTATGGCAAAACCAATACAGTATTATAAAGCAAAATAAAGTAAAAATTAAAATTTTTTTAAAAATTCACATCAAATGCAGAAGCCTCCAAGATCACTCTTGCGCTCGTAATGTGTAGATGTGTGCATGCTAAGTGGCTTCAGTCCATATCAGACTCTGTGCAACCCTAAAGACTGTAGCCTGCCAGGCTCCTCTGTCCATAGACTTTTCCAGGCAGAAATACTGGAGTATTTTAAAAAATTCACATCAAATGCAGAAGCCTCCAAGATCACTCTTGCGCTCGTAATGTGTAGATGTGTGCATGCTAAGTGGCTTCAGTCCATATCAGACTCTGTGCAACCCTAAAGACTGTAGCCTGCCAGGCTCCTCTGTCCATAGACTTTTCCAGGCAGAAATACTGGAGTGGGTTGCCATTTCCTCCTCCAGGGAATCTTCCCGACCTGGGGATTGAATCTGCATCTCTTGTGTTTCCTGCATTGGCAGGCAGGTTCTTTTCCACTAGCACCACCTGGGTAGATAGATGTGATTTTTTTTTTCTGAATGTTTTTTGTGCTTCCTTCTCCTCTTATGACATTTTATTTATCAATATACTTGCTTTCCCTCCACCCACCTATCGCCAGTCTTGTTCCATCCATTAGGTTGTAAACTTTACTGTGGCAAGGGCAAGTCTCACTCATGTTTATATCCATCCATGCTGCCTTAAACATGCTTTTCAAAGTCGAGACTGAAAAGATACAGGAAAGTCTTTGCAGCTGGAGAATAGCGGGGAAATGTGGAGCATTGGCTTCCTGTCTCTGTTCTCAGCAGAGCAGAGCATCGGGTAATGATGCTCTATTGTTCCTAGAGCACATCTTAGTAGAGACAGCTCTTCTTCCCCTGGTTCTTCTTCTTCCTTTTTGCTTCCCTTTTCCTCCTGCTCCTCCCTTCCCCTCTCCTCTCACCTTTTCTCCTTCTTCCTTCCTCTCACTATTTAATTGTGGCCTAGTTTAATCTTCGACTTTTTGTATGCTTAGTCTCAGCTTTAAAATGGGATATGTGTTGGTATGAAAATGTTTTACTGTAAGTTGTTACAGTTCACTAAGGGATCCCTTCTTTCACCTTTGAAGGCTTGTGCCGGAACTCAACTAAATAGACCAGTGATGTTCCCAAGAATAGGTAGGAGAATAATCCAAATCTTTGATTCTTCCTTAACTTATAGAATATCAAGCTGTAATGGACATACTGTAAAATGAAAACTGTAGAAATAAGATTGAGTGAATTAAATTATTTTTCCTAATAATCTCACTTCTTCCTTAGATTCAGGTCAGAAGACATTTAAAAGGAGAAGATCTATCATAAACTGGGCCTTTTGGCGGGGTTCTAGCATTCACCTGGATAACTTGCCCGTGTCACCAACATCTCCTATCCCAGGACAGCTCTTCGGGGTTTCTCTGCCAGATATTTGTGAGAATGACAATCTGCCCAAAGCTGTCTTGGTAAGTCTCATTTTGGACTGTAGCACTAATAGGAAAGGAGGTTTGGGAAAGAAATGCCCTGGGAGGTAAATCTTTCCCTAAAAATTGGGAAATTTATAGATACCCATTGCTTTGGCTGAGAATCTTTATTATTCCTTCAAAGAAAAAAAATCTGATCAGGCTACTGCAGAGTCATAAGGTAGACATAATACGGAGAGATAATCTAGCCTACTGATTTCAGGCAAGAGCCCCATTAACCTGCTCCGATAAATTAGAACCTACACTGTAGACAGAGAATCCACATTAGCCCTGACATTTTTCTCACAGCCTTTCTTGAACCCTGCATTGTTCAGAAAGTCTCCTTTAATCACTTTAGCAACACAGACTAAATCTTAACATTTTTAAACTTGTGTTTTATTTGTATTCCAAGTCTTTAAATATAAAGATATGTCCTCTGGTATTTAGTTATCTTTTGTATGTAGAAGAGATCAAATGAAAGCCACTGAGTATGTATTTTTCCAGGTAATACAGTAAATGGGTTGTGTTAAAGAATATTTATTGAGTGTCCAGTACCCTTCAAGCAATATGCTAGCTGCCTGGCCCTTTATTCCATGTTGTGCATCTATCTGTAAGCACCAGGTACTAATCTAGCCACATTATTGCTTATCCTTCACAACAGATTTAGAAGGTAGTTTTCATCATCATCATCATTACTATCATTCCTATTCTACAAATTAAAGGGAAACCTCCGCCCGAGTTTACCAAAGGTCACACCATAAATATGTGTCATAGCTAGTTTCCAGATCCCATGGGTTTCTTGTCTCCAATACCCATTCTCTTCCTGTATGGCAAGCAGAGGGCACACAACTAGAAAGAAAGTGAAATAAAAGACTGAAAAGAATGGAATGGAATGGAGAAAGCTTCCTAAAGGAGATGATTTTGGAGGCTAATTTTAAAAGAAGGAAATAGTGACTTCCCTGGTGGTTCAGTGGTTAAGAATTCACCTTCCAATGCAGGAGACAAGGATTCAATCCCTGGTCAAGAACTAAGATCTCACATGCCACAGGGCAACTAAGCCTGCGTACCACAGTGAAGACTCAGCACAACTAAAAAACAACTGGAAAAATACAATATTTGTTAAAAAAAAAAAAGAAGAAGAAGAAGGAAATAAAGTATAAAGCCACATGAAAAGAAAGACAAGCAAGGGGACTTCCCTGGTGGACCAGTAGTTAAGAATCTGCCTTCCAGTACAGTGGGTTCTATCCCTGGGGAGGGAACCAACCGAAGATCCCACGTGCCATGCGGCAGCTAAGCCTGTGTACCGCAATGAAGAGCCTGCATGCAGCAACTGAGACCTAACACAGCCAGAAACAGATACCCAAAAAAGAAAGAACAAGACAAGCAAGTGGAGAATGAATTTGGGAAGAGCATTTTCACACTTGGGGAAAAGAATCCATATTGGAGAGTAATGAGAGAATAGTTAGGGAGGAGAGAGACAAGTTAACAGGTACCTTGAAGTGGCTGCTGGTTCACTGAAGAAAGTCTCATTAAAGCAAGTGTTTAAAATGTTTTAGGTGTTCAATATAGCAAATGTAAATAGGAGAAAGAAATTTAGAGATGCCAAAAAGCAAATAGAGTTTAATCCTTTAGCAGGACTTCTAGCCCCAGGCCTTTAGGTCTTTCCCCTGGTACACCCCAGCCTCTGGCAGCTGTACAGGGCAAATACGTGTTCCCTTTCTTGTTCTGCATCAAGTGCCACCTTGATTTTCTTTTTCTCTTGTTTCCCCATAGGATATGCTTTTCTTTCTTAATCAGAAAGGACCTGTCACAAAAGGAATCTTCAGACAGTCGGCCAATGTGAAATCCTGCAGAGAGCTGAAAGAAAAACTGAATTCCGGAGCTGAAGTACAACTAGACTGTGAATCTATTTTCGTAATAGCATCTGTCTTAAAGGTAGGAAAGTTTCTCCCTTCATCTACCCCACAGCATAGCTCTGGAGAAAGACAACTGATTTATCTCATTGTAACATTACTCCCATCTGCAGAAGACCATGATAGAAATACAATCTTAAAAGTGTTAAAAAAAAAAAAAAACACGTCACACAGTCATGTATGTGCTGTTATGTCTGACTCTTTGTTACCTCATGAACTGTAGCCCACTAGACTCTTCTTTGTCCACAGGATTCTCCAGGCAAGAGCACTGGAGTGGGTTGCCATTTTCTCCTCCAGTGGTCACAGAGTCACACTGGCATTTAAAAGCCACTTCTAATGATGTGGCATGTCAGATAGTCATTTTAAAATTTTTCATCCCACATCACTCTCCCATCTTCACTTCTGCCACCCCATGCAAAAAAAGAAAAAAAAAATGAAATGAAAATTAAAAACAATTATAACACACAGTATATTTACCAAAATAAACATCCTGATTAGATGACTTTCTCACATTCTCACTAATAAAGGCGAATTTTTCAAAAATAAACTTTTATTAAACTTTGAAGCAGAGTTTTACCATAATAAACTAACGTTTGCCTAATAATTGAAATATTGCTCACTGAGACTACTGAAAATTCTATTCAGTTATACAATACTCCCCCCTCAATGACTTTTAAAAGTAAAGGTGGAGTAAGAATGATTGCAACATCTAGTCCTTCTTTTATGAAACTCTTACCACATTTGGTACCCTTGATCCCATGTATATCTGGTATTTCACATAAGCTTCTTTGCTGCAAGCGTTTCTGCTACTGACATTTTGGACATATAACCATATAATTAGCCTTATGGTAATTTTGCTTAAAAAAAAATAAAATAAAATAAGTAGTTGACAGTTTGTTTTGACATATACAATATAAAAATCATGACAGATGACAATGATTTGTCCCAAGAATTACTTTCACATTTTGAAATATACTCCATTGGAGTTGAAAGAGACCAAGGGGTTGAAGACATAGCATGAACCCACGTTTCCCGTAGAACTCTGAAATGTTTATCCAGGACAAATGGCAATATGCCAAGAGCAAAAAATAGTGTGCAAGGCTTTCACAAAAGCTCAGGCCAAATATATATCCTAGTACCTAGTATTTGAAACTTGATGCCTCTCCTAAGAAATGTGAGCAAAAAATTTAAAACTGCAATGCTGAACAAGAGACAAATCAACAATCTATAAATAAATACATACATATGTGTATATCTATATATATATAAAATATTGTGAATGAAAGACTTGGAAGACAAATGCTTTAGTATAACCCATGAAATAATATTGAGCTAATAATATGAATTGTGTAGTATTGCCATGAATCTATACACGTTTTATTTTTTAACTTTTTATTTTGTATGGGAATATGGGAGATTAGCAATGCTGTGATAGTTTCAGGTGAACAGCAAGGGGACTCAGCCATTCATATTCATATACATGTGTCCATTCTCCCCCAAACTCCCCTCCCATCCAGGCTGCCACATAACATTGAGCAGAGTTCCCTGTGTTATACAGTTGGTCCTTGTTGGTTATCCATTTTAAATATAGCAGTTACACACATTTTAAATGTGTTCAGGTGTTTTGTATTTCACAATAAAATCTTTAATTCTGTTATTCTAATGTTTTATTATGCCCTTCTTAATATCCCTCTTTTATTTTTTGTTATTTTATCTTTTATGGCAGAACTGCCTTACAGCCAGTTCATTATTTGGTTAAAGTATTTGCTGCAGAAATGCTTGAGGCAAAAATTTCTATGGCAAAATAAGCTTACTTCTGACAAAAAAGCTAGATCCTCCCCACCCCCCTCATCCCAACACTACCCCCCCACCTATGATTACTTAACTCACATCCATATTTGAGTTAATCTTATAAAATGTTTTCCTCCTCACATTCATGAAAATGCCTCACTTTTTTAAAAAATCTAGAGTCAAAACTAGCTTTTCGCAGAGCTTTTGACCTGAACAATAGCTTCTGCAAATCAAAATCAGGCTCCCACCTCCGAGCAGGGTTGGAATGTCCCAGAGCCAGGGGTAGAGACAGTGCCCCAGCCCGNGAAATAAAATGTTTTCCTCCTCACATTCATGAAAATGCCTCACTTTTTTTAAAAAATCTAGAGTCAAAACTAGCTTTTCGCAGAGCTTTTGACCTGAACAATAGCTTCTGCAGATCAAAATCAGGCTCCCACCTCCGAGCAGGGTTGGAATGTCCCAGAGCCAGGGGTAGAGACAGTGCCCCAGCCCGCATCCCCAGGCCTGGAGCGTAAAAACCAAATTAAGGAAAACATGATGAAGAAGACTCCTGCATGTCCCTCCTCCTGGTCACTTGCTTACACAATCATGTTTGATGAGTTAGTAAATAATCAGATGCCTCTTGATAAAAGGGCCTTATCTGCTCTTAACCAACCCCACCATAGAGTTTCACAATTAAGTATCACTCTAAAAAACTGGAGAGGAGCTTCCCTGGTGGCTCAGTGGTAAAGAATCCGCCTGCCAGTGCAGGAGACAAAGGTTTGATCCCTGCTCCAGGAGGATCCCATACGCCAAGGAGCAGCTAAGCCCATGCAAAACTATCGAGCCTGTGCCCTGAAGCGAAGCCTGTGCGCCCAAGAGCCTGTGCTCCACAACTAGAGAAGCCACTGCAATGAGAAGCCCCTACTTGTCACAACTAGAGAAAAGCCTGCGCAGCAATGAAGACCCAGCACAGCCTAAATGAATACATAATTTTTTAAAAAGAACTGGAAAATTGGAGCTAGGGTCATCTAATTTATTTTACACAGGGTTTGTGATTACCTTTCAGTCCTGGAGTACAATAAAGGTATGTATAGTGTGCTTAGCCAGATACATAGCAGGCATGCAAGTGTATGCATGATAAAGTTTTCTTTGATTTTTGTCATAAAATTAGGCTTTCTCCCATCTTTTAAGAAGTTAAAGCCTATGTTTTAGAAAATTTTTCCTTAATATGCTATTCATCACAGCACTATACTTCTTAAAGTTTTGTTCTAAATTGTTGAGGCTGCTACGAAGAAGTATGGTTCTAGAACAGTTAAACATATTTCACAGTGAAGAAATAGTACTTATAGAGGAATAGGCAAAAGACAATCCAAATGAAAAATCTGGTTACATGAGTTCTAACTAAAGTGTTATAATCATGTAGCTGTGTTTTACTCTCATTTCTTCCAAGTAGTTGCAAGAAAGGGATACTTTTTGCCAAAAGTTTTTGAGCTTTTGTTTTGTTTCTTATTTTTAAGACTATTTAGAAGCAGTACTTAAATTTTCCTTCGTTTTGTTTAAGTGTAACGATAATTGGAAGAAAATTACTTGTGATACTGTATTTTTGATTCATCAGACCTCTGAGGAAAAGTACATTTTTAATCCTGTAGGAATCTCATCTCAAATTAATTTGGGAGTTCTGCTTATGGCCTGGTTTCTGTTTTTGGAAGGGAAAAGACTTTTGGTTGAGTGCTAAGAGCTGGTGATTGTAATTCAGAACCAGCTTTCATATCCCTTCTCAGATCCAATGGTGGTTGTTATTTCGTAACTTGTTATTCCAGCTGTGGAGAGTTCATTGAGATGTTACAAGTTATTATCTTTCAAGTGTAGGTTTTAAGATTTAATGATGTTTTTCTTCAAGACAGATCATAACTGTGTTTTCCACTGAGATTTTAAAAGAGAGGTATTGTCACTGCCTCATTTTGAAATAACAGTTTTTTGCTCTTCTGAATCTGACTTTTAATGTAGGTGCAACCACTAAAATTAGTCTGAAATTATGGAAATTTGATAGATTGACCCAGAAAAGAGGTAACTTTTATGATGACACATCTGAATCACAAATATCCATGGATATTACTACTGGAAGATAGAACAGAGAAAGACTTTGTATCAATCATCTTCCTACTTGTTAACTACTCTAAAAAAAAGTATGATCATACGTGACATGACTACAAAGAGGTTCTCACAATTACTGTAGATATAGTTAATTGACCTTTCCTTGTCCTCCACTAATATTTGACCAGATGACAGATAGCCACGGTTCAGTAATGACCTCGACTGTGTTTGGGACTGGGGCTTCCCAAGTGGCTCAGTGGTCTGCCAGCGCAGGAGATGCAGGTTCACTCTCTGGGTTGGAAAGATCCCTTAGAGAAGGAAATGACAACCCACTCCAGTGTTCTTGCCTGGGAAATAAATCCCAAGGACAGGGGAGCCTGGCAGGCTGTAGTCCATGGGGTCGCGAAGAGTCAGACGTCACTGACAGACTGAGGATGGGCACGCACGCATGCCTGTCTGGGAATGTGCTTGGCATTAAGGTGTATGAAGTAGAAGGTGAGGGTCTGATTTTGCCATGAAGAAGCTGATTAGCTAGGAGGGAAGATGTTCACCTAGTTAGCTAACTGCAACACTTAGGAGTCTCAGCTTCCATAATAGCAGTATAAACATGACATATAAGTAACAAGTTGTGCATTCCCTTTTTAAGGCACAAAGGTAAAGTTGCTGATTTGATTTTCCAACAAGAATTAAAATTATTCAGTTGCAGATTTTCACCTGTCTCCACATTGTAGGCAGGAACTTGTAAGCAAATAGTCAACCAATGCCAAAAGCAACAAAGAGATTGGCCTAGAACAAAAAGGAAAAATAGGGCCAGGACCAGAATTCTTTATTTTTAAACTTTGTATTAACATATGTCAAACCAAAAACTGTTGGGTGTCTCCTACTTTTGTCATGGTCTAGTTTCATCACACCCAACCCCACCAGTGGTCTCAGTATAAGAGTCTCGAAGACCAGAAAGGATACTGTTCCAGAGACATGTTATTTAATATACATTATGTGTGGGGTGTGGCCACATGCTTCCAGAGCCTAGCCACAGTCTGGAATGCTTTCTCCTCCCCATATATGAGAGCCCTTCTAGGGGGAACACAAGGAGAAGCTCTAAGCATCTCTGCATGAAATTATTCACCAATGCCACTGGAATATAAAGTTCTAATATAACAGGGACTTGGTTTAATTTGCTACTCTATCCCTACCACCTCAAACAGTACCTGGCACACATGCATAAATATTTGTTGAATGGTTGGATGACTGATTACTATATTATGAATTTCACAAATGTCTTCATACTGTTCTTTTAACTAATGAAATAAAAAGGATTTAGGTTTGCCAGACCCCACCATGTTGTACTAGTTTGCTAAAATGTACACAAACAGGAGATTTCAGCCTAAGCAGGCTATCCTTTATCTTTACCACTATAGTCCAGACTCCAGTTAGAAAATATCAAAGCATATGTTTCTATGGGTGCACATCATTGAGGGGTTGGCACCAAGCTCCATGGAGTCCAAAGAAGAGAGAACTTAACTGTACTTTTCAATAAAGTGTCTTCTTTCTAATGTCTCTAATACATATTTAACCTGAGCATAACAATTTAAAATATTTATTTTTCCCCTCTATATAAGGATTTTCTGCGAAATATTCCAGGAAGTATTTTTTCATCAGATCTCTATGATCACTGGGTCTGTGTAATGGATCAAGGAAATGATGAAGAGAAAATAAATGCAGTTCAAAGGTAATTATTCTGATTTGGTCCTTTCTCAAAAGTGGTTTTTAAAAAGCTTATGTGTTGTAAGCTTGTCTAGGAAGGTGGTGTGCTTGTGCTTGCTGTGTTTAGCCACTCAGCCGTGTCTGATTCTTTGCAACCTTTGGACTGTAGCCTGCCAGGCACCTCTGTCCATGGGATTTCCCAAGCAAGAATCCTGGAGTGGGTTGCCCTTTTCCCCTTCAGGGGATATTCCTGACCCAGAGATTGAACCCACATCTTCTGTGTCTCCTTCACTGCAGGTGGATTCTTCACCCACTGAACCATAATCACTATCAAAATCATATCCGTGGGGACCACTTTAAATATAGATTTATGCTAGCTACCGTCACTTTTATTATTGCTTTTCCCTAATCCTATTAACATGGAATACTTGACTATTTTATACATTCTGTACATCTCAATCTGATAGGAGCTGAAACCCATTAGACCAAGAGTTAATGCAGTAGACTCAATCTATAATTTACATCTTAGTTTAACCAGACTATTCGTTATATACTTCATTTAGCAACTGAATTCATAAAGAGAAAATTCCTTCCCCCTCAAGGGTCTCACAGTCTAGCAGAACAGATAGATAAAACCAAGAGTTACAAAGTAGTATAATCAGTGCTAGTAAAGAGATACCTGCGGAATATGTGGGAATGCTTCAGAGGGATAGTTAACTTGTTAAGTGTCAAGGAAGAAGGGAGTTGCAAAGTCTCAGTCTGATCACAAAGAATGCATCGTTTATACTCAATTCAAAGAGAAGTTGCTGGCCGGTCTCGCCACCCCAACCCCTTATAGGAGTATAGGAAAGAAGAGTCCATTAACAAAAAGCATACTTCCAGTTCTGTGAAAACCCATGAATCCTAAAATCATTTATTCGCATATGCTTGTTTAGTGCAGTTTTTCTTGAGCAGCTCTCAAATACAAGTCATTATCTATATATTGCTATTGATAGACACCTGTTATCAATAGAAGAACACAGTATAACTGTTGAAGACACCAGAATGAAAGCCACGTAACAGAATTGTGTCTGTTTGGGCAGAAATCATTCAGGGGCAGTGAACGTCAGATCCTGTATTTTGTTGCTCATTGTCTAAAACTTTATATTCTACAAATGGTTTAAAAGATGATGCTTTTGTATATTATCATATATGAAACGAATCGCCAGTCCAGGTTCTATGCATGATACAGGGTGCTCGGGGCTGGTGCACTGGGATGACCCAGAGGGATGGGATGGGGAGGGAGGTGGGAGGGGGGTTCAGGATGGGAAACATATGTACACCTGTGGCAGATCCATGTCAATGTATGGCAAAACCTGTCTCTTATACACATCTAGATGTGTATAAGAGACAGCCATAGTGGCTGCACTAGTTTNTCGGGGCTGGTGCACTGGGATGACCCAGAGGGATGGGAAGGGGAGGGAGGTGGGAGGGGGGTTCAGGATGGGAAACATATGTACACCTGTGGCAGATCCATGTCAATGTATGGCAAAACCAATACAATATTGTAAAGTATAAAAACAGAAAAGATGTTTTAAAGAGGGTTAGACTTATAGCTCTCATACAAATACAAAATGAGCACACATGAGAGGTTTTATTTAAAACATTAATTAGAGAACTAGTAAGATATTACTGCAAACTCAAGAGATTTCAAGCTATCACAACTTACATAATTAAATCAGAAATGCTGAAATGAATTTATAAATAGATGCAAAACTTTTACTGCTAGCGCATGGGGCGGGGTGAGTGGGGCACTGTATGTGCAAATAAACCATTTATCTCTCTACCAGATAAGATTTTTGAGTCTACAGGCAAGTGTTAAGTCCACTGCTATCAGTAATCTACAGTTTACAGAGTCAAATAACTCAACCCCTATGACCCAGATATCCCAGTGTATGATAACAGTACCTTACTTTCCATTGAATACATCCAGGAATCCTTTGATTCGTTTCCGCATCTTTCATAATTTTTCCCTTCAAAACTGTTCTCATTGTCAGTTCAGAGTGCTGAAGAAACGCCTTTCTATTGTTATGCAACAGGAGTCCAAGTACCCAGTTTTCTTCCCCAGGTTACAGATTCTTGNTATGATAACAGTACCTTACTTTCCATTGAATACATCCAGGAATCCTTTGATTCGTTTCCGCATCTTTCATAATTTTTCCCTTCAAAACTGTTCTCATTGTCAGTTCAGAGTGCTGAAGAAATGCCTTTCTATTGTTATGCAACAGGAGTCCAAGTACCCAGTTTTCTTCCCCAGGTTACAGATTCTTGTTGGAAAAAAGCAACCACTATGACTCTCAACATTTGTATCTGTTTTCTGTTTGACAGTAAAAATCATCTTAAGTGAATGATCATTTGAAATCCTTTATCAATTACAAAATAGGAATGGTAGAAAAAATATTATAATAAGCTTGCATTATATGTGAGAGTGATGTCAGTGAGATAGAAAGATGCAGGGCAAAACTGACCTTGAGAGCTGTGGGAGCAGAATGTGAGCTTTCAGAATGGACCGGGAGTCTCATGGGTGAGGTTTAGGTTTTTACCAAGAGACAGAATCCTGTGTTGCTTCTTGGAAGTAAAGGAGCTACATATTAGTAAGTAAGTAAAGGAGTTACATATTAAATGCAACTGTTTAATTTCATTAAAAGCTTTTTGGGGGTTTTGGTTGAGAATATTCTGGAATGTTATAGGGTTTGCTTAAGATACTTTGTAACAGTTTCAGGTAAGTATTTCAGACAGCATCTTTTTATGAATTACTTTTTTGCATTCTTTTACATTTTCATTGGATTGCAAAATAAATAATAAATCTCCAGTGCTCCCTCTCCTCTTCATAGGCAGTCCTCCCTTCGCATGTACCGTGTTAACAGACATTCCTGCACATCTGAACTGTGAAAGTGAGGACTGCCTGTCAGTGCAGGTTTTCTATGAAATGTTTGCTTACAGAGTGCATGTTTCTGTCTTTAGGCTATTAGACCAGCTTCCGAGAGCCAATGTTCTTCTCCTAAGGTATCTTTTTGGGTTATTACACAACATTGAGCAACATTCTTCATCCAATCAGATGACTGCATTTAATTTAGCAGTGTGCATCGCCCCAAGCATTCTTTGGCCTCCTACTTCCTCTAGCCCAGAACTAGAAAATGAATTTACAAAAAAGGTAATGAAGTTTTTCCTTTTTCTGCTCTGGGGGACCAATTCCCCATTTGAACCTAAAATTTGGGGTATGAATTCTGAAAGATACATATTTTCTTAAGTGAAAATACTTAAGAAAATAAATGCTATATGTACTAAGTACATATTATTGTAAATCTGAATTCATTGAGTGTTTTATCCTATCCTGGTAGATGATAAAAAATAAAGGTAATTTCTTGAGCGAAAAAGTGATAGCAGTTGGATTGCTTCTCTTTTCTCTTTAAGGAGGAAAAAAAATTATGACTGACTTAAACCATAGAGTGATATGAAAACAGTTTATATGGTTTTAAAAATAAATAAGGACTTTTCAGTTCTAATGAGGTGGATGAACCTAGAGCCTATTATACAGAGTGAAGGAAGTCAGAAAGACAAATGTCGTATATTAGTGCATATATATGGAATCTAGAAAGATAGTACTGCTGATCTTACTTGCAAGACAGCACAGGAGACTCATGGAAAGAACAGACTTTTGGACACAGCGGGGGAAGGAGAGGCTGGGATGGTTAAGAGTCGCACTGGAACATATACATTACCGTGTGTAAAATAGACAGCCACCTATCTATTTAGGGGCTTTGCTCTATGATGCAGGGAAGCCAGAGCCAGTGCCGTGTGACAGCCTAGAGGAGTGGGATGGGAGGGAGGGGGGAGTGGTTTTTAAAAGGGAGGGGCCATATGTACACCTGTGGCCAGTTCATGTTGATGTGTGGCAAAAGCCATCACTATATTGTAAAGTTATTATCCTCTAATTAAAAATTATTTGAATCAGTTCTAATAAGATGGATGAAACTGGAACCGATTATACAGAGTGAAGTAAGCCAGAAAGAGTACTGTAAAGTAAAATAAAGTAAAAATAAAAATTAAAAAAAAAGAAAAAAATTAAATAAATAAGGACTTTGGAATTAGACAGGTCAAGGTTGAATTCTCAGGCCTAACATTTGCTAGATGTACAATCTTGGGCAAATTAGTTACAGTGATCCACAGTTTCCTCATCTAATGAATGGAGATGTTGCTAATACCCAGTTCATACATTATTTAAGTTGGTGCAAATGCAGTTTTGGACTGTGAATGTTAAATCATTGTAACTAGGCTCAAATACACCTTTATTAATCAAAATAGGAACCATTACAATCAACACATTGTTGCCAATGAGAAATAAGTTTGTCGATTTCTATGGCATAAAAATCTATGCTTTGGAATTCAACAAACTCTTGGGAAACACTTTCTGCCTCCTCCTGGTTGTGGAAGCATTTTTCCTGCAAAAAGTTGTCGAGTTGCTTGAAGAAGAGGTAGTTGGTTTTCAAGAAGTCAGGTGAATATAGCAGATGAGGCAAAACATTGCAGCCCAGTTCATTCAACTTTTGAAGCATTGTTTGTGCAATGTGTGGTCAGGCGTGTGGAGAAGAATTGGGCCCTTTCTTTTGACCAGTGCCAGCCGCAGACGTTGCACTTTTGGGTGTATCTCATCAATTTGCCGAGCATTCATCTCAGATGTAATGGCTTCACCGGGATTCAGACAGGCAGCAGACCACCACACAGTGACCATACCCTTTGTTGGCTGCAAGTTTGGCTTTGGGAAGTGCTTTGGAGCTTCTTCTCGGTCCAGCTACTGAGCTGGTCGTAACCAGTTGTCATAAAATCCGCTTTTGATCACATGTCACAATCCGATCGAGAAACAGTTCATTGTTGTTGCATAGAAAAAGAGAAGATGACACTTCAAAACGACAGTTTTTTTTTTATTTTCAATCAGTTCATGAGGCACCCACTTAGCGAGTTTTCCCACCTTTCCAGTTTGCTTCAAGTAGGTTCTTTGGCAACTCCTCATTTAGTTGTAAGAGGATCAGCTTCGATGCTTACTCTCAGTTCGACACTGTCAACTTCTGATGGCTGGCCAGCAAGCTCCTCATCTGCAAGGCTCTTGTCTCCTTTGCAAAAACAAATAGCACTGCACTCTTTATTAGCAGTTTCTGGGCCAAATACACTGTTGATGTTGTGAGTTGTCTCCGCTGCTTTATGACCCATTTTGAACTCAAATAAGAAAATTGCTCAAATTTCCTTTTCATCTAACTTCATTTCCATCGTCTAAAATAAATATAAAATACACAGAAAGTAGTGTCATTTGCCAAAAACATAAAGCAAAAATTTCACATTAAAATGATGTATACCATAACCACATTTATTTAGGAATGTATTCCAACATCAAACAGCAGAGTTCAACAGTGCAAAACCACAGTTACTTTTGCCCCAACCTAATAGTTACTTGAAATCACACACTCCTGTATTGCCTGATTATAAGTACAGGAGTTGGGTTTTTGCTTCAGCTATTGGGGCAAAAAAACTATGTAAAGATTTCTGTATATCTCATGGAGGCAGAAAGCTGCCTAGTAAAATCTTTACCTCTTCCCGAAGCACCTCCAGTTAGCAAGGCTAAGGGAGAGAAATGCATAGGAAGAGACTAGTCAGGCAAAGTGCAAGTTTTTTCTCCAGCTGTGTCTCCTCCTCACAGAGAACCACAGAGGATACCTACCAACTTCCCAGCTCATGACACCTGCCTTTTGCATAACTCAGCTATTGGGGCAAAAAAACTATGTAAAGATTTCTGTATATCTCATGGAGGCACAAAGCTTCCTAGTAAAATCTTTACCTCTTCCCGAAGCACCTTCAGTTAGCAAGGCTAAGGGAGAGAAATGCATAGGAAGAGACTAGTCAGGCAAAGTGCAAGTTTTTCTCCAGCTGTCTCTCCTCCTCACAGAGAACCACAGAGGATACCTACCAACTTCCCAGCTCATGACACCTGCCTTTTGCATAAGAAATACACTTTATAAGACTTCATCTAATGACACTTCATGAATTTTAATGAGAAAGTGTGTTTCCTCATCCCAAGTGCCCTAGGCTGCTAAGTTGCTTCAGTCGTGTCCGACTCTGTGCGACCCCATAGACGGCAGCCAACCAGGCTCCTCTGTCTCTGGGATTCTCCAGGCAAGAATACTAGAGCGGGTTGCCATTTCCTTCTCCAATGCATGCATGCATGCTAAGTCACTTCAGTCGTGTCCGACTCTGTACGACCCCATGGACAGCAGCCCACCAGGCTCCTCTGTCCACAGGATTCTCTAGGCAAGAGTACTGGAGTGATTTGCCATTTCCTTCTCCACAAGTGCCCTATAGAGAATACTTAAAATTACTCTAATTTTAAAGACACGACAGTTGGTATAAAAATGTTAGTATTAAGCCAAGGCCACAAGTAATAACTAGTCTACTGATTAAAATTAATTTCTATGCTCAAACTACTCTTGAAAGTATCATAGCTTTTTAGGGGAAACTATATTGTAAAGCAAACCTGAAATTTTCTCAGGATTCTTTGGCATTTTTTGTTAGAATTAGGATTCGTATATGAAATGTNTAAGCCAAGGCCACAAGTAATAACTAGTCTACTGATTAAAATTAATTTCTATGCTCAAACTACTCTTGAAAGTATCATAGCTTTTTAGGGGAAACTATATTGTAAAGCAAACCTGAAATTTTCTCGGGATTCTTTGGCATTTTTTGTTAGAATTAGGATTCGTATATGAAATGTGATTTACAGACAGGCTGTATGAGAAGTTTTCAGCTCATTTTGTCCCTTTTTTGTACAGGTTTCTCTGCTTATACAGTTTCTTATTGAAAACTGTTGTCGGATATTTGGAGAAGAAATCACTTCCCTCTTGGGAGAGGTTTCAGTGAGGTGTGATACTAGGGAGAATGCCTCAGGTATTGTGAATAACTGGATTGTTTTTTGTGGGAAATAGACACACGTCTGTGAAAATCAGCTGGGACAGTGGTTATCCTGGAGCCCACAGCAGCTCAGGTGAAGAGGGCCTCTCACCTCGGTCAGTGGGTCTAGGATTCTGCTCCTTCCTTAGAAGGTCAGGGTATGTTAACACTGCGGTAGGGTTAAGAAGTGTATAAGACAAGGTCCCAGATTGTTAGTGGCAGCATTATATAGTATGATGTTTTCAACCTTTTTAAAAATACACTTTACAAGGAGCCCCAATATGTATAACACAACTGCTCTGGTTGAAACTGGAGTAGAAGGCCCAGAGGCAATAGAAACAGCCCTGTGTTTTCTCCTCACCTTCCTCTTAGAGGTCCCTGAGGCTTGCGAGAATGTTCGTGCACTGCTGAACACATTAAAAACAAGTAACATCATGGGGCAGGCCGGGGTGTGTGGGGAGTGAAGACACTCAGTATTCCAAATTCTGAATTCTTGTAACACCAATTACTAGTTACATTGTGTTTGGCCAATTCTTCTATGCCACTGAAAAATAATATCTTCATCTACAAATATGGATAACCGTCATATCTAACTGTTGTGGTTGTAGTACAGATAAAGTAATATATAGTAAAGCACTTTGTCAAAGAGGAGTTGATAGGGCTAGTAAATGGTTTCTCTGAGATTAGAGTTAATTATGTGTATACACCAGCAGATCCGTTTAAAAGACAGAGTCTTAATCCGAACCTGGATATATCTGGCATTAATTAATTTCTATTTTTAACTGTTTGTTGGTATTATGACTATCTCCTCATTGAGGAAATCTTATATAAAGAAAGCCTATTTCTTCAGGAACTGAGGTAAATCTCGTATACCTCAACAGTTTATTTTTAATTCTGCACTTACTTACATCTGGGGAGATTATGAAAGAGTCTTTCTTTCCTTAGAGTGAAAATTTGAACAATCTACACTTAAAAACAGAATTACACCAAACATCATCATAGTCGGGGGGTTTTTTTATTATTATTTTTAAGGCAGCATGCATTTGTGTTAAGAAAAATGCTAATTATGGTTTGCTTTTTGGACAGATATCTCTTGCTTCCAACTGAATGACTCCTCCTACGACAGCTTGGAAAATGAGCTGAATGAGGATGTTGACGCTCCATGCAGTGACTTGGTAAAGAAACTTGGTCAGGGCAGCAGAAGCATGGACTCCGTGTTAACCCTCAGTGACTATGACCTCGACCAGCCTGAGGTGGAAGGCCTTTTAACCCTAAGTGACTTTGACTTAGACCATTCTAAAGATGAAGACATTCAAATGGGGCAGCCCCTTGAATCCAAGCCAGTGGACCCTGCAGGGTACACCAAGGTCCCACACGCCCAGGACCCCTCTGGCACGAGCACACCCAGCCGCCTGTCCACAGCTGCCGCAGATGCTCCAAAAGGCCTGAGGCGGCACCGCCGCTGCTCGGAGCCCAGCATCGACTCTCTCGATTCAAAGCTTTCCTATCTCAGGGAGTTTTATCAGAAAAAGCTACGCAAGTCCAGCTGTGATGCCATTCTCTCAAAAAAAGATGAGAGCCGTCTGAATCAGAATCAACCCCTTCAGGAAGGGGGTAAGACATGTTTTAAAAAGAGTTTAGTCACAGGCATTGATAGCAAGAAAAATGCCGCTAGTAAAAATGTTAGGAAGAAAAGCTTGTCTGATAATGAAGGAAGTCACGTAAAACTTTTTCCTAAATCCAAGCCAGTAGCCATTTCCGTGGCATCTTACGGTCACATGTCCTCCTGTGATCATCCCAGGAGCCAGCCCTTTGACATGGATGCATCCGAATACTCCCCGCCACACACTGCAGATGCCCTCAAGAGTTCAAGGAGGCAACGGCGCTGCTCAGAGCCCAGCATTGATGACCAGCACTGCAGACTGACCTATCTCAGGGGGATTTATCCAAAGAAACAGCAGAAAGCCAGCTACGAAGCCAGTGTCTTGCATGGAGAGGAAGATTATCTCAAGCGGCACAAGTCTTTACAAATGGAGGGCCAAAAGCTTATTAATCAGAGTTTGGTCATGGGGATTGAGGTGGGCAAGAGTAGTGCCACGAACCAAAACACAGAGAAAGTTTTACCCCCAAGTTTAAACCTTTGCTCAAGGACTAGCTATTCCAGCTTGTCCTCCCCAGGCACTTCCCCATCTGGTTCATCAGTGAGCTCCCAAGACAGTGCTTTTTCTCAGATTTCTGAACACTCTGTGTTTACGCCCACTGAAACATCCTCTCCAATAGATTGTACTTTTCAAAGAAAACAGGCAGAGCTTTCTTCTGACTTTAGCAGTTCTGGCCTCATTTCTGGAATTCCTGGTCCCTCATCAGGGCAGGCCAGTGGCCGCCTGGCTTATACAAAAAAGGACAGCGTAGAGTGGCATTCACACATGCATTCTGTAACTCTTCACCCCAGCACGTGGTTGAAGAGTGGTGTAGCCAGTTTGAAAAACTGGTCTCTCAAAAAGAAGGCAAGGGCACCCAGACCAGAGGAAAATAAAGTGGGTTCTCTAAAAGGACCCATGGATCCTCCTGCACATGCTTCTGGTGTTCCAGAAGCCATCACACTACAAGAGAGGCAGAAAGACGTGCCCCAAAGGGCAGCTGAAGGACTGGGAGCTATGCAGACGGCCCGCTGGTATAGTTCCTACCCCAGCCAGGACTCAGAGAAGTACTGTAGCTCTCCGTTCAGCCTCGTGGAAGACAGACTTGGGCTTCGTGTGAAGTCGCCCGCAGAAGGAGAGGATAGTGGGCAGTGCCCTCCTGGTATGCTGCCCCAGAGAAGATCCTCCCCCGGCTCTTTGACTGTGGATGATGTGTCCAGCCCAGACTCCGGGCCGCCCGTGGTGTGTGATGCTGAGGATAGACATTTGGCCAAAGACATCTAACCACCATGAGAACCTGAGGTCTACAAGAACAGAAACAGGCTGATAATGATACAACAATTACTATGACCCCTTTGTATAAAATACCTGGGATGGGTAGCATAAAGATAATCATTGCTAATACTTAGGACAACAAACGAATTCTCTTTCTTGAGACTATTTGTCCAAAAGTTTAGACTGAAAAATTTTGTGACCTCAGCGTTTGGGAGGCTTTTCCGTATTAAAGCATGGATGGATCCTGTCATGCATTTTAAGAGCTATGAGCAGACAGCTAGAGAAAGCATCTTTTCTGTAGAGGAAACATGCTGTTTATGATGAGGTTAGTTCCTGAGGAAGCCAGGAGATAAGAAGCGAAGAACAGGAAGTGTGGAGAGAGAGGAAAGGCTGCAGAGAAACCATTCACATTCCATGGAATGTTTTTAATAAGTAGGCCAAAATAAAGCCGCTAGTCAAGGCTAAAGAGGTAACACATCTGATAATGAAGAAAATTATGTGAAACTTTTCCCCAAATCCAAACCAGTAGCCATTTCTGTGACATTTTATATTCAGTCACATACCCTCACAGCATCATTTCAGGTATCAGCCCATTGGTGGCAGCCAGAGAGGAAAAAACTGAAGTGATTTGAAAGCCATGAGTACCATGATATTGTAGGTGGTTTGGTTTGGTTTGGTTTTTTGTATTGGTTGAGTTTTNAACTTTTCCCCAAATCCAAACCAGTAGCCATTTCTGTGACATTTTATATTCAGTCACATACCCTCACAGTATCATTTCAGGTATCAGCCCATTGGTGGCAGACAGAGAGGAAAAAACCGAAGTGATTTGAAAGCCATGAGTACCATGATATTGTAGGTGGTTTGGTTTGGTTTGTTTTTTTGTATTGGTTGAGTTTTTCCATCAGTGTTCCGTGCTCCACAGAGGCTCCACTCCACACTGCTGTGAGGAGGAAGGAGGAGACGAGTGCTCATTTCAGTGTCCTTTCAAGGTGCCTGAGCTCGGAACATTTTCCTGTTATAAAAACTTTTCCCCAAATCCAAACCAGTAGCCATTTCTGTGACATTTTATATTCAGTCACATACCCTCACAGCATCATTTCAGGTATCAGCCCATTGGTGGCAGCCAGAGAGGAAAAATGACTTCACTAAACTTTCGGTACTCATGGTACTATAACATCCACCAAACCAAACCAAACCAAAAAACATAACCAACTCAAAAAGGTAGTCACAAAGCACGAGGTGTCTCCGAGGTGAGGTGTGACGACACTCCTCCTTCCTCCTCTGCTGTGCTCATTTCAGTGTCCTTTCAAGGTGCCTGAGCTCGGAACATTTTCCTGTTATAAGACGACCTTCCCACTGTATTTACTGTCTTCGTGTGGCAGGAAAGACTGCCAGAGCAGTCCTTTTTCTTACCCAGTTGCTGTTGCAAACGTGTGATCAAAGCATGGCTCCTCTTTGCTAAAATGTTTTTCTGTCCCTTACCCCTTAGCCAGCCAGAAAAAAATCCTGATAAGTCATCCCTTTACGGATGGTCATTTGTCAGTTGAGAGAACAGTTTTGAGGTTGGCAGGTTATAAAGCGTCACAGAGTGGAGGAGCCGTCAGAGTGGCTCTCGGAGCTTCTTTTCGACAGTTCTTGGCTCGGGATTATCTTACCTCCAGAAGTTTTTACTTTTGTTCCAATAGTTTGCAGTTTATACCCCCATTGATTTATTGTAATAAATATCGATGGACATATCTCCTCTCTCTTGCCTTAAAGATTACACCAGTACATCTCCTGGATTATTTCCTTGGGTTATTAGGCCTTGCCAGCCAGTGTGATGCAATAGAATCAGAAATTTTTTGTATTGGTTGAGTTTTTCCATCAGTGTTCCGTGCTCCACAGAGGCTCCACTCCACACTGCTGTGAGGAGGAAGGAGGAGACGACTGCTCATTTCAGTGTCCTTTCAAGGTGCCTGAGCTCGGAACATTTTCCTGTTATAAGACGACCTTCCCACTGTATTTACTGTCTTCGTGTGGCAGGAAAGACTGCCAGAGCAGTCCTTTTTCTTACCCAGTTGCTGTTGCAAACGTGTGATCAAAGCATGGCTCCTCTTTGCTAAAATGTTTTTCTGTCCCTTACCCCTTAGCCAGCCAGAAAAAAATCCTGATAAGTCATCCCTTTACGGATGGTCATTTGTCAGTTGAGAGAACAGTTTTGAGGTTGGCAGGTTATAAAGCGTCACAGAGTGGAGGAGCCATCAGAGTGGCTCTCGGAGCTTCTTTTCGACAGTTCTTGGCTCGGGATTATCTTACCTCCAAAGTTTGGTTTTTTACTTTTGTTCCAATAGTTCGCAGTTTATACCCCCATTGATTTATTACATATCGATGGACATATCTCCTCTCTCTTGCCTTAAAGATTACACCCGTACATCTCCTGGATTATTTCCTTGGGTTATTAGGCCTTGCCAGCCAGTGTGATGCAATAGAATCAGAAATGGATGTGCATCTTCCTTCATTTTAAATACTTAAAAGAAGTTGCTTAGAGCCCATTGTTCAATATCAGAAGGACCTTCCCCCGACAATACTTGCTTATTTCAAATTATTTTCCTCAGCCACCCAGAAACTTTCATGTCAAATATTTTCTCAGTGTTGTCCTAAAGGTTGCATTTTTCACTTATATAAAAAAAAATAATTTTTCTGTAAGAGAGAAATCCTTTCAGTATTAGCTATAGGTGCTACCTACCTCTAGGGGACATAACCCTGTTTGTTCCTAAGCATTGTAATTAACTTTTAGAACTCTCAAAAGAGCTCCTTTATGACACTGGCCATCTCAGTCACAGATGTGAAGTAGATTTTACCTTTTAACTAACCACTCCTATATTTAGACTCCTCAGTGTCCATATGCATCTTTTGTGGTATGATATATAAAGGCAACAGGGATCCCCCTCACCCTTAGGGCATACTACTGCAGAACCGCAAGATGTGAATGAAGCTCTTATGGCTTGGAGTGTCTTTCCAGAAAAAAATTGCTTCTCTGCTTAACAAAATAATAGCTGTATCCTTTTTTCTTTCATATTGGTGGTTACAAAACCATCTACTCAGTTTGAAGCATAGAAGATGCTGAGGTTCTTCCATAACCATTCCTGTTCTCTGTGTTCCCTTAGATACTCCTGTAACATTTAATGTGAATAATTAATATTGCTGTAAAGTATTGTACGATTTGAAGATAGACTACATGTCATTTTATTATACTCCATCAATCTATAATATATTAGACCAATGCTTTATCTAAAATGCTTTGAGTTTGTATAATATATCTTGACAAATTTTACTACCATATGTTATGTAATAAATGTGTATTTTTGTACTTGCAGAAACTGCTGCTAACTTTTAAAGTTGTTTGGTTTTAAAGGCACTGATTATGGATATGTATGAAGTCCATGCTGTCTGTTAAATAAAACATCATCCTTCAGAGTTAACAGTCCCACCAGAGCAATTTTGCCCTTTGTAGACTTGTTTTAGCTAATGAGCCCAATTTCTGCTTAACATTGGAAATTTCGTAACATGTAATGTTGATTGGAACTTTGAGCTTTTAGTCATAGGCCGTGTGGTCAGTCTCTCTAGAAAAGGAGGGCTTTATTTCTTTTATCTTTTTCTGATCTTATTGTTTACCAAACATAGACATAAAAGTCTTCATTTTTCTTAGATATTACATGTACACTGTGCTCCTAAAATCAGATACATATTGTCTGTGTTCTCATAGCAAAGAACCATCAACTCAGTTCAATTGATGTATGAGATCTTCTTGTCTAAATTTGAGCTATTCTGACCAGAGTAACTAATTGATTCCAGACATGTCCAAACATCCCAGGATGTCTATATCCAGATACTACAAGACATAAGTACTTATAAAGTCATATAAAGTCAATAAATATTCTTATTTCTCTCATTTCCCATGAGTATCTTTGCCTCCTCAAAGTTCATGGAGGTTTGCTCTATGTAAGTTCAAGAACCATTTCAAAAAGTTTAAAAATATACACATGACCATAGTCCACAAAAAAAAAAAATGACTCATTCTGAGCAGTAAAGCAGTAAATGTTAAAGAAATGCAAAGATGATTTTTGCTTCTAAAGAAGAAGCTTAATCTACTAAAAACATTGAGTTCAATAAATTATCTTAGTTTTGTGGTTTTTTGGCTTTTCGTGGAATGGCATTGAATTGAAAGGATCTAATGTATCCTCGAACCAGTGGCATATTTTATCTGTTGAAACTAAAAACATTATGTATCTTAATCCAAATTATGATAGTGTTTAATCTTTTTAACCTGGTCATGTTTTAATGACTTGAGAGGAAGTATCTGCAAACTGTTTATTTCAATACAAAGAAAAAAATATTTAACAATAAAGCTGGGTAAAATGTTAACTTCTTTAATATCTATTCTGGTTACAAGGATATCTCATAAGCTAAGTTTCCTGATGAAAGCAAGAATACTCTTGAATTTTGTGCTTTCTACCCTAAGTGTGAGTCTACTCTGTTCCTAAGCCACCTATAAATATAAATCCTTCATTTGTATTGCTTGTTTGTTATTAAAAGGGAGAGGTGGAATTTCATAAACTTCAGTTCTCCATAGTACTGGGTGTGTGATAGAATTGGCAGAAGGCTCTGGGGTGTAATTTGGAAAATTTTGTTTCCAAGTCCCAAAGAAATATGCATATTGTTTCTTAATTTGTGGAATGCTTTCTTGTTCTGCATTGTCAGGGGGCACATACATTTGTAGATCAAAGTGTTTTTCTACCTATTTAATTTGTTAAGGCAAAGTAAATATGTTCTCTGGAGTTTGATTTTCTGTGACAATAGAAGATGCAGATTTGGGATACACTTAAAATTTAAATGCTAGTATTTTTCTCTAGGCTTAATTTTTAGATTACAGTAACTTGAAATTAAATTTAGAACTTCTTACAGCTTCTTGATCTGCCATGAGGAGTGAATAAACTAGCTAAAAACCTGTACTAGTGGCATAGCCCATTACTCTGAGCAAGTAAAATGAATGCTTCAAAAAATACCCAGTCTCTGCCAGATCACAGGAACTAATTGTTACTGTCTAAAATTTTCAGAAGAAAGAATCATTTTATATCTTTGCCCAAGAATGAGATGACTGGGAAGCAGATAATCATCAAAATACATGAACACAGAGAAACACTGCTTGAAGGTACAGTGAATGATTAGAGAGGGGGAAAGCTAATTCGAGATACTGAATCACAAAGAGCTCAAGAGCTTACTTAAGAAAAGGGAAAAAGTTTGTCTAGGGAGAGAGAGAGATGTTACAAATAATGTAAATGCTAGTCAGGCCATGTACGTTTTATTGTAGGTACTGTTCTAGACCCTAGGTTAAAGGTGAAAAAATATTGTGTCCTCAGGGACTTCAAACAACTAAGGTAAAATTGGGTTGTGTAGAAGAAAGGGAACAATAACATTGGGCACTCACTGTTGCCTATATGCACTGGCGACCAGTGCATTATTGGTTTTATTTCATTTAGTGCTCACTGCAGCCCTTTGTGGTAGGTACATTCAGCTAGAACCTCATTCTGACCACAGGCTCTTTTTTTCATCCTTTCATCTTAAAATAATGATGATAATAATGCCTCTTCCATAGTAAAGCAGACACAAAGTTAGGTACTTGAGGACCATCCAAACTTTGCTAAGTTATAAGCTAGATAGCTCTAAGAAAATCATTCAGTATCAGAAATAATTCAGAAACCTATGATAAATGTAAAAATAATTGGGCTGAAATTTGGTCCAAACAGTATAGACCTGCCTCCCTGCTGCTTCTAAGTACATCTATAAATCCTGGAAACAACACAGAGACCAAAGATGGGTAGATTGTTTCAGAATGCTGGGACTGAAAGGAAACACAGTAACGGGGTGTCTTACATCCCCTCAGCCAACAGAAGAAGAACCAGGTCTGGTCTTTTCCAACCTAGCAACAGAAGGCATCACAGATCTATGCATTGCTCCCCAGAGTCAGACGGCATCCTGACACCAGTGGGTGAACCAAGCACCACCTGCAAAAGGGATAGTTGAGCCACACTGAGTGGCCAGGCCTGAGACTTCCCACCCCCACTGGAGATACTAGAGTCACAATAAGCAGTTCAGCCTAGGAAGTATCTTTGTTCTAGCAGGCCTGACTCCACCATCCATCCAAAGACACTATGATCAGATGACATAGACAGGAAGGATTCTATCCCAGAAAGCACTCAGCCTGGGGAGTCTCAGAGCCAAAGAACAAGTAGGCGTCTCTGACTGAGGACAGGTCAAAAGAGCCCCAAAAAGACTGAAAAGCTCACTGAGCCTACGATTTCCAGTAGGCCAAGGGCTTATGTGTTAAAGCTAAACAAGGTGACTGCTATGAAAGTAAATAGGGCCCAGAGTCTCCTAACACAACAGACAAAGTGTCCACGATACAATTGGAAATCACCCATCATTCCAAGAATAAGGAAAATCACAAATTCAGTGAGAAAAAGCTGACGCCAACATGAAAGTTTAAAAGCAAGCTAGCATCTTTAAAATGTCTATGGACAACTAAATACAAATTATCTTGAAACAAAGGAAAACAAATAGAAAATCCTACCAAAGAAACAGGTACAAAACAGCCAAATGAAAATTGTAGATCTAAAAAATACAATAACAGATTTTAAAATTCACAGTGTAAACCTAGTAACAGAGTGACGATGACAGGATAAAATCAGTTAACATGCGGGCAGAATTACACAATCTAAACAACAAAGAAAATAGATTTAAGAGGGGGGAGTAAATCAGAGGCTTAGATCTGTGGAACAGTAACAAAAGATTCAAAATTTGTATCATCAGAGTTTCAGAAGCAGGGTAGGGCTGAGACAGTATTTAGAGAAATGATACCTAAAAACTCTCCAAATTTGATGAAATATACAAACCTACACGTTCAGGAAACTGATACCCAAACTGGATAAATGCAAAGAAAGACGTATCACAATTAAATGAAGACTGACTATGGAAAAAGTGTTGAAATTAGTAAACAACACTTACCTTTAGGGGAACACCAATTTAAATGCTGGGAATTATCTGAAACCAGAGAGGCTAGAAGAAAATGGCACACTTTGAAAGTGCGGAAAGAAAACTGTCAACCCAGAATCCCATATCCGATGAAACTGTCCTTTGTGAATGAAGGAGAAATAAGGACTTTCTCAATGGAGGAAAATTTAAAGAATTTGTCACTAACAGATATATCCTTAAAGAGTGGCCAAAGGAATTTTTTATT
>SJYX01020237.1:372194-382480 GCA_006410675.1 Oreotragus oreotragus
CGATTATACAGAGTGAAGTAAGCCAGAAAGAAAAACACCAATACAGTATACTAACACATATATATGGAATTTAGAAAGATGGTAATGAGGACCCTGTATGCAAGACAGCAAAAGAGACACAGATGTGTAGAGCAGACTTTTGGACTCTGAGGGAGAGGGAGAGGGAGAGGGTGGGATGATTTGGGAGAATAGCATTGAAATGTATACTATCATGTAAGAAACGAATCGCCAGCTTATGTTCGATGCAGGATGCAGGATGCTTGGGGCTGGTGCACGGGGATGATCCAGAGGGTTGATGTGGGGTGGGAGGTGGGAGGGGTGTTCATGTTTGGGAGCTCATGTACACCCGTGGTGGATTCATGTCAATGTATGCCAAAACCAATACAGTACTGTAAAGTAAAATAAAGTAAAAATAAAAATTTTTTAAGAAAATAAAAATAAAGGAACTTGTCTAAGCAGGAAACACAAGTGAAGGAATAGACTTACAAAAATAATAAACTCAAAACAATTCAGAAAATGGTAATAGTATCCTACATATCAATAATTACCTTAAATGTAAATCAATTAAGTGCACCAACCAAAAGACATAAACTGACTGGGTAGATACACAAACAATCTATATATGTGCTACAAGAGACCCACCTCAGACCTAGGGACACTTACAGACGGAAAATAAGGGAACGGGAGAGGTATTCCGTGCAAATTGAAATTGAAAAGAAAACTGGAGTAGCAATACTCCTATCAGATGAAATAGACTTTAAAACAAAGACTGAGAAACAAGGACAAAGGACACTACATAGCGATCAAGGAATCAATCCAAAGGAACATAATTATATATATGCACCCAACATCAGAGCACCTCCATATGCAAGACAGATACTAACATCTGTCTTACCATAAAGTAAGAAATAGACAGTAACACGATAATAGTGAGAGGACTGTAACACCCCGACTTCATCGGTAGTCAGATCATTCAGAAAGAAAATAAGGAAACACAGGCCTTCAATGACACATTAGACAAGATGGACTTAATTGATATTATACAATATTTCCTCCAAAAGCAGCAGACGTCACATTCTTCTCAAGAGCATATGGAAGATTCTTCAGACTTGACCACATACTGAGCCGTAAAGCAAGCCTCAGTAAATTTTAAAAGGTTGAAATCATATCAAGCATCTTTCTGATCACAATGCTATGAGATTAGAAATAAAGTACAAGGAAAACAAAAATTTTAAAACACACATACATGACAGTTACACAGTATGCTACTAAATAACCAATGGGTCACTGAAGAAATCAGAAAATACCTAGAGACAAAGAAAAATGAAAGCACAATGTTAGAAAACCTATGGCATCTGTCACGTAACACTCAGTCATATCCAACTCTTTGCAACCACTCCAGGTTTCTCTGTTCATGGGATTCTCCAGGCAAGAATACTGGAATGGGTTGCCATTCCCTTCTCTCGAGGATCTTTCCGACACAGGGATTAAACCTGAGTCTCCTGCATTGCAAGCAGATTCTTTACCATTTGAACTATAGGGAAGTCCATAGAAAGTCTATGGGATGCAGCAAAACCCGTTCAAAGAGGTAAGTTTATAGCAATATAATCTTACCTTGAGAAAAAAGTCAAAAACAACCTAACCATACACCTAAAACAACTAAAGAAGAACCAACAAAACCTAAAGTTAGTGGAAGGAAAGTAATCATAAAACTCAGAGCAGAAATAAATGAAACAGAGACAAAAATATATGAAACTGAAAGCTTTGAAACGATAAACAAAATTGATAAACCTTTAGCCAGACTCATCAAGAAAAAAAAAAAGACTCAAATCAGTAAAATTAGAAATGAGAAGAGAAAAGTTACAACTACACATAAACAGCAAGGATCGTAAGGGACTACTATGAGCAGCTATATGCCAATAAAATGGACAACCTGGAAGAAATGGACAAATTCTTAGGTACAGTCTCTCAAGACTGAACCATAAGGAAATAGAAAATACGAACATACCAATCAAAAGCACTAAAACTGAATCTGTGGTTAATGTATACCTATGGCTGATTCATGTTGAGGTTTGACAGACAGCAGCAAAATTCTGTAAAGCAATTATCCATCAATAAAAAATAAGTTAAAAAAAATACTCTGAACAAACAAAAGTCTAGGAACTGATGCTTCACAGGCAAATTCTATCAAACAGAATGGTTACAGGGCAAACAGCTGCCCCCAAATCAGAGGGACAGACAGGTGGATACAAAGAATCACAGCGTACCAAAGCCGAAGCCTCTGCTGCAATCGGTCCGGAACAGGAAAGTTTAAGCTATAGTTGATGGACTGCTGAGAGCTCAGCGCAGGCAAAACGAGAGTTAAAAGCTCCAGGGTGCCCAGACTTGGGAGACACCGCACTTTTGCCAGTTTCCCTTCTAGGAGCCCTACCAAGTGAAGATCAGAAGAGAGCTCCTCAAACTTTCAGCAAGGAGAGGAGGAAGATAGCCATTGTGACATATCCCCAGAGCATTGTTTGTTTGTTCATTTGTTTTAACCAGGCTGCCCTCCAGGAGGGCTTCCCAGGTGGTGCTAGTGGTAAAGAACCCGCCTGCCAATGCAGGAGACAAGAGATCCAGGTGCCATCCCTGGCTCAGGAAAATCCCCTGGAGGAGAGCATGGCAACCTACTCCAGTATTCTTTCCTGGAGAGTCCCATGGACAGAGGAGCCTGGTGGCTACAGTCCATAGGGTTGCAAAGAGTTGGACATGACTGAAATGACACAGCAAGTTACACACGCCCTCAAGAAAAGCTACTTTACCAAAGCCCAACCTACCAAGGTTTTATCAGAGCCTGGGATTTCTTTGGAAGGACTGATGCTAAAGCTGAAACTCCAATACTTTGGCCACCTCATGCGAAGAGTTGACTCACTGGGAAAAAAAAAAACAACCCTGATGCTGGGAGGGATTGGGGGCAGGAGGAGGAGAAAGGAGCAACAGAGGATGAGACGGCTGGGTGGCATCACCGACTCGATGGACATGAGTCTGGGTGAACTCCGGGAGTTGGTGATGGACAGGGAGGCCTGGCGTGCTGCAGTTCATGGGATCGCAGAGTCGGACATGACTGAGTGACTGAACTGAACTGAACCAACCGAGAGGAAAGGTAATAGTCAACCCCAGGCAACCCCCAGCCTTCCATATAGAACAGACGTGCCCAGCTTCAGCACCAGGGAATGGGGGCGGTGGTGGGGGGAGAAATGATTCTTTTTCACAACACTGGGGATCAGGAGAATGGAGGCACTCTGCCTCAGTGTCTTCAATTGTAAACTGGAGATATCTGCTCTACTTAAAGGACAGAAAGCAGTTACTCATTCAACGAACATGATCACTCACTGCACCAGGTGCTGTCCTAGCTGCATACAACAGTGAATCAGCAGGGCACAGTGCATCTGTGGGTATCTGGAGCAGAAGCATTTCTGGCAGTGTGATGTCTAGGAAAACTGTCAGAAATTTAAAAGCACCACGTGTGTGTGCAGGCAAGGGAAAATTAATCTGGCATTTTAAGTATGCTATGGTCTTCTTGTTTTCTCTAGAATTTTCTCTAGACTAGTCAAAAATATTAAGAATATTATCTAAAATCAGAGCCACTTGATGGACCTAAGAAATCAACAGGCCAAACTCAAATAACCCCATAGAGGCCACACCTGGCCTAGGTTCTATAGCAGGCAATGGCCGCTGTTTCTGTGTCTCTCCCACGGTCCACATTCATCCCTGGCATTTGACTACCTGAGAAGCTGCTCATTTGAGACTTGGCTCAGAACCCAAAAATGGGCTACTCCAAGTCCAGGTTGTGATGCTGAGACTTGCTTCCCTAAGACATTTCTCAAGTGCTAGACTGTCAGCCGAGCATCTGGTCCTGGGCAGCTCTGGTTCCCGTCCTTTTGGTTGCAAGCACAGCGTGTTGTCCCTTCACCTCTCTCGCCTCCACGATGCATTCTGTTCAAGGACACCTACTGATGCCACATGTACACTCAGAGCTGTGGCAGTGGGCAAAGAAACACCTGGTCCTGTAATCTTCCCTCCACATGGTGTCAGATGCAGGCAATGGGCAACGCACAGAGTCAGAGGAGCTGATTTCAGTCAAAACAGCTCTCAGCCCCTTGTGGCACCAGTGTAAACAACCGGTTATTTTGGTGTCACATAGACAAAACACCTCTTTGATGGACTGGTTTTTCACTTTCCAGCCAGCCCAAGTTGGCATGAGTCCAGGGTGGCACCTGCCAAGTATGTGGGCAGGTTGGGGCCCTGCACACGTTGCTATTGTGGTGTTGGCAGCAGCCACACATTCCCACTGGCCCCAGAGGTGTTGGTTTGAGGTTGGAGCAGCAGAAGGGAGCTAAGTTTGGAAAGCTGATCACTGGGATGGGGCTGAGTGTGTCAGTTCCCTAACCTGAAACAGTCTCAATGTTTCCCAAGTTTACCCCCTTGTCCAGAGCAGGATCCCTGGACTTTGACATTCACCCCAGCCCCTGCTTGTGTGTGACTGACCAGGCTACAACAGAGGCTTTCATGGAATCTGAGGTTAAGGAAGATGAAGGACCTGTGCCGCCTGTCTGTCTGCAGTGGGCATATTACATAATAATAGCTCTCTCTGATCTTTCTTTTGCCTGTTCTTGGTTTCTCCACTTCTTCCTTTCAGCTTTGTAATGTGACACCCAGCCGCTGGCTTATCTTTGCAGCCTCCTCACCACCATCACCACCCCCCTCACCCAGCCCCGCACCCAGCCTCCCAAATCTCCCCTCTCAGATGCACACAGAAAACAGAGACCACTCCTGTCTTTGAAAACTTGAGGACCAGGCCACTTCCCTTAACACCCTCTGTTTGCTGGACACATTGTTTAGTGATGCTGTGGCCAGATGAGGACCATTCATCCTGTCTTTGTTGCTTCACTTTCCCAGTTTAATTTAAGGTGACTTATTCAGGCAGGTCAATGCCTTGGTAAGCCCTGGAGGCCCCATCTCAGGGGAAGGACAGTGCCTAGATTTGAATATTTAGTCTGGAGTTTTTCCGTTCCTCCATAAACTCAAGAGATGAAAAACAAGAATGCTGACTTTCTTAGACAGCTATATGCTTCGCAAGCATCTTCTGGAGGAAGATAACAAAGACCCCTTTGCTATCAAGCCTAGCCCAGAAGAGACAGCATTTTCTATCTGTGGAGAAGCTTCCAGGGTTACCAGTCTGGCGGACCCCGGCTTTGGCCAATGAGTGGTAGTGTGACGAACTGTGGTGTATGTCCCGGCACAGCACTTCTGGACCTAAGGAGCCCTGAGCCACCAGCTCAGCAGGGGTGTCATGAGAAAATAGATCAAACTTGGATCATCACAGACTGACAGATTACTTCATTAAAAAATGCCTTGCCTGTTTGCTCTTTTTTAGAAAGAACACTCTTGGAGTGGGGGAAAAATGTCCTCTTTGCATCTTTTCTCAAACATACTAACTGCAATCAATGATCAGGAACTCCCTGTTGGGTTGCCAACTGCCTGGACCTCTCTGAGGCAGGAATGGAGACACTCACATAATTTCAACATTTACAAAACCAGTTATAAAACTGCACAGGCAAGTGGCAACTTCAGCAGCAGCATTCTTTACTTCTGGTTGTAATTCATGAACTTAGTATAACTTGTGGGAAAATAAAGTCTGTCTCCTGACAAAATAAATTACCTACAATCACATGAACAAAAAAGGTATGTTAAAAATTGATTTGTGCAGGCAGAAAACAATGAGAGGAGCCATTAGAGGTGAAAAAGCAAGACAGCTTGGCAGCCACTTGGGGTTTGCTCCATGGAAATCTCCATTATCTGTCAGCCTCGCATGCCCTTGCACGGCTCTCCCGCTGCACAGAGCCCAGCAGAGCCCCATAGGACTAACACACCTCAAGGACTTTTCCTGGAAATGCAAACAAGAGGTAAGATGACTTTGAGTTTTGCAATCTTTCCTTTCTGCCTGTCCCCTAAGAAAGATGCTCTTGAGCAGTGAGGTGCTCACAGTGAGGACTGAGCTAGGAGAAGGGATAAGATAATAAAAGAAGGTAATGGGCCCTGGAGGACTGATAATAGTGGAGTCAGTGTTATAATACGACACCTGCTGAGAACCTTGTGGCTTTCAGAATTTATTTGAATCCCGCTAGTCAAACCCCATTATGATATCATGAGCATGATTACCACCATTTTGCAGATGGATAAATTGGTTACTCAATTAGTAAATGGCTGAGCCATGGCTTCAACCCAGATCTTCTTATCATTCACTAACCTGGTACCTTTTCAAAACAGCAAGCTCTGAGGCTGTTGTACATTTAATAGGTAAAGAGTCTATCTTTCCCTCCCCCTCACAATTATCCCAGACTCTTTTTGGACTCCTAAATATTCACTGTCTCATAGCTAAAAGCAGCTTCTCGCGTGAAAACTAAACCACCCTGCACTGACAAAGAAAAAAATTGATATCATCAAAATTAAACAGTTCTCGTCAAAAGACGCTGTTAAGGAAATGAATGAATAGTCCATAGACTGGGAAAATATATAAAGCACATATCTGACAAATCCAGAATATATTAAGAAATCTACAATTGAAGAATAAGGCAAGCAATTCAATTTATAAAATGGCAAAGATCTGAAAAGATCTGTTGCCAAAAGAGATATAAAAGTGGCAGGTTTTATGTTAGAAAGCATTCATCCTCATTAGCCATAAGAAAATGCTAATGAAAACTACAGTGAGATAATACTACAGACACATTAGAATGGCTAAGATCTAAATGGCATCACTAAAGGACGTGGAACAACTGAACTCATGTACATGGGGCGTGTGTAAATGGCTCATTCACATTGAAATCATTTACCAGTCTCTCACAAGGTTAAAATGCATTCACTATTGGTACTTACCTAAGAGGAGTGAAAGAAAACGTGTCCATATAAAATCTTATACACAAATATTCATTGCAAATTTTATTTATAATAGCCAAAAACTTTAAACAAACCATCAATGAGAGAGTAGATGAATAAATTATGCTCTGTTCATGAGGTGGAATACTATTCAGCACTAAAAAAGGAATAACATACTGATGTGTAAAATAATACAGTAAAATTTCAAACACATTACACTGAACAGAAGAAGACACACACGACTGTACCTACTCTTATTCCAGTTGGATGAAGTCCAAGAACAGAAGATAGGAGCTGATGGTGATAAAAGTCAGAAAGTGGGCAGGAAGGTGATAGAGTTGATTAGAAAGTGGCACAAGGGAAATTTTGGAGCTGATGGAAATGTTCTATGTCTTATTTTAAGTAGTGGTTACACAGGTGTCTAAAACTAGCAAAATTCTTCTATTTGAATACTTAAGACCATTTTTTTAATAGACCCAGTTGGGTTAGCTGCAAGGGTTATGGCCTTGCTTTTTGGAGGCCAGTTTCTTTCCCTCTGACTGAAACCTGAGATCTGTGTGATGAACTCCCCAAGAATCTTGTTCCTGATCAGTAAAGACAAAGGAGATTTAAGCAAAACAATGTCAACCATTCTGCATAGTGGTGCTGAGAAGGCTACTTCTCTGGCCCACACCCTGGAGTATACTGACCCCAAATTTATTATCTTCATCTGTTAAAATGCAGAAGGGGAATACCAGAGGTGCCTGCCAGTCATCTCCCTCTCTTGTCCAAAAAGGAATAAAGCACAACTCTATGCAGAGCACAGCTGGTTTAACAGACCCAGGGTCACTGTCATGCTGGGCAGGGAAGTGCCTCATTGTTGGCACAGAAGTCAGCTCCAATGACAGACTCACTCCTAATTTTAGGATTCACTGGACCTCACACAGAGCTTAGCTTTAAAACCTTGGAAAGGGATGATAAAAATAATGGCCCTCAGGCCATACCTGTATGCTTGGGTGCCTGGATTCCTATAGAAGCATAGCTGGTGCTATTCAAACAGCCCCTGGGGCCAAAGAGTTCCCATCCTAGGGAGATCCAGGTGTCAGAGGGTTTCGAAACCAGTCATGTGAGGGACAGTTACAAGCATCATCATGTGTCTTTACTGGGAGAGAATATGGAAGACACCACAATCATTTGAATACTTGAAGTGCTGTCTAAAGAAATAAGAAATGGGCTTTATTTATTTCAACTTGCAAAACTAACCAAAATATAGAATTCACAAGAGGCTGAATTTTAATGCAATGTGAAAAGGACTTTTGCAATAGCCAAAGCTGCTTAGCATTCCATTCACATGTCCATTCATTCAGCCAATAATATTTGAACACTTACTGTGCTGTGCATGCACCAGGATGGATGCAGACTTGGTCCTGAAGAATGTTCACTGCAGGACAGAGACAAGACATGTCTGTAAATAACTCAGACACAAGGCAGCCAGAGACACGCGCTGGTGAGAGGGCCACTCAGGAGAGGGAGGGTTTATTTCCAGCCTCAGCTGGGTCCTCCATGACGCTCACCAATCTGCTCCTCCTCTTTCATCCACTCAATAAACAGGCAGTGAACCCTACTGTATATCAGACCCTGTTCTAACTTCTGAAGATATCAAGTGAATAAGAGAGAGCCCTTGTCTGCATGGAGTTTCTAACCCACCAAGGAAAGAGAGCTAAAAAGCAGACATATTTTAGTAAGTCAGTTGGTGGCTGATGCCATAGAGTAGGGATCTCCAACTCCCAGGCCACGGACCGGTCCTGGTCCATGGCCTGTTAGGAACTGGGCCTCACAGCAGGAGCAAGTGCAGTTTCATCTGTATTTGCAGCCACTCCCCATCGTGAGCCCGGCAGCCTGAACACCGCCTCCTGTCAGATTCTGCATTGTAGTGAGTTGCCTAATTATTTCATTATATGTCACAACCCCTGGAGAAGGGAAAGGTGACCCACTCCACTATTCTGGCCTGGAGAATTCCTTGGACTGTATAGTCCAGCGGGTCGCAAAGAGTCAGACACGACTGAGTGACTTTCACTTTCGCATACGTCACAATGTAATAATAATAGAAACAAAGTTACTATAAAAGTGATGCTCTTGAATCATCCCTAAACCACCCCCTGCAGTCCATGTTGCCCTAAATGTCAGGACTGCTGCTATAGAGAAAGAGGAGTGCTCTGGATCTTTATCACTCTCTTCAAGCAATCAAGCAGGCCCTCTGCTCTTGCTTCCAACTGCAATGACCTCCTACCTCACTGAGAAAATTGTGGACTCAGCCCCACTCCCTGTGCATCCCAGCCTCTATCATCTCTCCAATCCTTATCCGATTACTTTCTGACTCAGGACCGAAAGATTCCTCCTCCAACACTGACCTCTCCATTTAATGCCACCATCACCACCTCCCTGCCCCCCAACCCCCCGCCCAGGGTCCTTGCTCCATCAATTATGCCACCCTCAGGCTCCTCAGTTTTCTCTCCTCTTTGGTTAGCTTGCCCTTAACTCACTGATTGCTCAGAGTCCTAAAGCAACATTCCTTGGCAACCCGCAAATGGCAATTAGGCATTAGTCAAAAGCCATTTAGATTGGTAGCAGCTTGTTGAGCACAGTGGCAAGGGGAATTCTCAGATATTCTCAGATATCTTTTCTGAGAAAAGATACACGTGAAGGGTGATATGTGTGCCTAGACTCACAGGAAGAAGCTGGTGTCCTGGAACTCTTGATGAGCACTGCAGATGGTATTTCATCTTGCCTCTCTCTCAACCTTTGTCGCCAAACTTCCTAAAGACTCATGATATACTTCTTTCCCCCATTTCTTCTTTTCTCCTTCATTACCTTACCTAACTCACCAAGCTTCTGTCTGCTGACCTGCTCCACAAAGATCATGCATTTAATACCTAACTACTGAAAGTAAGTTTCCTCTCATTGTGTTTGGTGTCTTGGCAGTATTAAAGGTTAATTTTCCTGAGGTTACACCCTGAGCCTTCTTCTCAACACAAGCTGGAATCAAGATTGCCGGGAGAAATATCAATAACCTCAGATATGCAGATGACACCACCCTTATGGCAGAAAGTGAGGAGGAACTAAAAAGCCTCTTGATGAAAGTGAAAGTGGAGAGTGAAAAAGTTGGCCTAAAGCTCAACATTCAGAAAATGAAGATCATGGCATCCGGTCCCATCACTTCATGGGAAATAGATGGGGAAACAGTGGAAACAGTATCAGACTCTATTTCTGGGGGGCTCCAAAATCACTACAGATGGTGATTGCAGCCATGAAATTAAAAGACGCTTACTCCTTGGTAGAAAAGTTATGACCAACCTAAATAGTATATTCAAAAGCAGAGACATTACTTTGCC
>SJYX01020237.1:383513-406672 GCA_006410675.1 Oreotragus oreotragus
ACTAAGGACCACCTAGTCAAGGCTATGGTTTTTCCTGTGGTCATGTATGGATGTGAGAGTTGGACTGTGAAGAAAGCTGAGCGCCGAAGAATCGATGCTTTTGAACTGTGGTGTTGGAGAAGACTCTTGAGAGTCCCTTGGACTGCAAGGAGATCCAACCAGTCCATTCTGAAGGAGATCAACCCTGGGATTTCTTTGGAAGGAATGATGCTAAAGCTGAAACTCCAGTACTTTGGCCACCTCATGTGAAGAGTTGACTCATTGGAAAAGACTCATGATGGGAGGGATTGGGGGCAGGAGGAGAAGGGGACGAAAGATGATGAGATGGCTGGATGGCATCACGGACTCGATGGACATGAGTCTGAGTGAACTCCAGGAGTTGGTGATGGACAGGGAGACCTGGTGTGCTGCAATTCATGGGGTCGCAAAGAGTCGGACACGACTGAGTGACTGAACTGAACAACTGGACAATTTCATCCACCCCATAGATACAGATGTAACTTGTATTCTGGTAGCTTCTCCATCTGATCTCCTGCCCAGAACACTCCTGAGTCACTGCTCACATCCTTTTGGATCTATTGCTAAGTTTTTCAAACTCTTAGTGTTCAAAATAGGACTCAATGTCCTCTCCCCAAAATCTTTCTCCTAAACACCATGTTATAGTTTGTAGTATTGCTGATCGTGGAAGCACCCAAGCCAGATGGTTAAAGTTGTTGATGAATCTTCTCTTCCTTACCTTCTACATCACATATACGCCAATCTTGTCAAGTCTGCATCAGCAATATTTGAATCCATTACCTCCTCTCCATTCTCACTGCCACTTCCTTAATTCCAGCCCTTATCTTTCTCTCCTACTATTAAAATAACTTCCTGTGTGTCCCCTTTTCTCTTTTTTATGTTAACTCCCATTTCAGTCCAGTTCTTCCTCCTCCTGCCACTAGAATTCTTTCCTTATATAACAAATATCAGCACACTATTCCTTCAGTTAAAAACCCACTGAAAATTATAAATGTCGTATGAATGCTGACTGGTCAAACAAATGTACTGTGGAACACTATTCAACAGGGAAAAGAAATGAACTTTAAAAATGTGCATAATTTTTTAAAGTTATAACCCATTTACAGTTGTTACAAATATTGGCTATATTCTGTCAAACAATACACCCTTGCAGCCTATTTTATACCCAAAAGTTTATAATTCCCACTGCCCCACTCCCTAATGCCACCCCTCCTCTCCCACTGGTAAGCACTGCTTTGTTCTTTATATCTGCAACTCTGCTTCTTGTTATATTCACTAGGTTGTTGGGTTGTTTTTTTTTTTAGATTCCATATATATGTGATATCATACAGTATTTGCCTTTCTCTGAGTTACTTCACTGAGCATCAGTTCAGTTCAGTTCAGTTCAGTCACTCAGTCATGTCCAACTCTTTGTGACCCCATGAATCGCAGCACGCCAGGCCTCCCTGTCCATCACCAACTCCCAGAGTTCACTCAGATTCACGTCCATCGAGTCGATGATGCCATCCAGTCATCTCATCCTCTGTCGTCCCCTTCTTCTCCTGTCCCCAATCCCTCCCAGCATAATGCCCTCCAAATCCATCCATTTCATCCTTCATATATATATATATGTATATATCTGTGTGTATACATATCTTCTTTATCCATTCATCTGTTGATGGACACTTAAGTTGCTTCCATATCTTGGCAATTGTAAATAATGGTGCTATGAACATTGGGTGCGTGTGTCATTTTTGAGTTAGTGTTTTAGGGTTTTTTTGTTGTTGCTGTTATATAACTAGGATCAGCTAGTTATATCAACCAGGATCATATGGTAGTTATATAACCAGGATCATATGGTAGTTTTATAATCCTGGTTGATTTAGTTATATCAACCAGGATCATATGGGAGTTCTATTTTTAGTTTTTTGGGAAACCTCCATATGTTTTCCATAGTGACTCTATTAATACACATTCCCACCAACAGTCTACAATAGTTACCTTTTCTTGGCTGAGACTGTCTTTTCTCCATTGTGTATTCCTGCCTTCTTTGTCATGGATTAATTGACCAAATAAATCATTATTGACCAATAAATTATTTATTAACTATTTGATCCTAGACTCTCCTGTTCCGTTGATCAATGTGCCTGTTTTGGGGCCAGTGTCATGTTTTGATTACTGTAGCGTTATAGGATAGTTTGAAGTCAGGGAGCATGATTCCTCCAGCTGTTTTTCTCGAGCTTGTGATGGCTATACTAGCTCTTTTGTATTTCCATGCAAATTTTTTAACTGTTTGTTCGAGTTCTGTGAAAAATGCTCTTGGTATTTTCCTAGGGATTGCATTGAATCTATAGACTGCCTTGGGTAGTATGGTCATTTTAACAATACTGATTCTTCCAATTCAAGAACATGTTTATAACTTTTCATCTGTTTGTGTCATCTTCAGTTTCTGTCATCATCATCTTATAGTTTCCTTATGTAGGTTTAATCCTAGATATTATATTCTTTTTAATGTGATGCAAATGGGACTATTTTCTTAATTAAGAAATTTCTTATTTCTGACATTTCATTGTTAGGGTATAGAAATGCAACAGATTTCAGTATATTAATTTTGTATCTTGCAACTTTACTAAATTAAATGATGAGCTCTAGCTGTTTCCCAGTGGTGTCTTTAGGTGTCTCTAGTATAGTATCATGTCATCTGCAAACACTGACAGTTTTACTTACAGTTTTACAGATATCCTTTCCAGTCTGGATATCTTTTATTTCTCTTTTTTCTGGTTGTCAAAACCATGTTGAGTAATAGTGGCAAGAGTGGCCATCCATGTTTTGTTCTTGATGTTAGATGAAATGCTTTCAGTTTTTCACCATTGAGAATGATGTTAGCTGTAGGTTTGTTGTATACGGCTTTTATTATGTTGAGGTATGTTCCCTCCATGCCCACTTTCTGGAGAGTTTTTAATCATAAATTGGTGCTGAATTTTGTCAAAAGTTTTTTTCTGATTTATTTTTAATTGAAGGATAATTATAATATTGTGTTGGTTTCTGCCATATATCAACATGGATCAGCCATAGGTATACATATTTCTCTTCCCTCGTGAGCCTCCCTCTCACCTCCCACCATGTCCCACCCTTCTAGGTTGTCACAGAGCCCCGGTTGGAGTTCCCTGAGTCATTCATACAGTAAATTTCCACTGGCTATCTATTTTACATACATTAGTGCATATGTTTCCATGCTACTCTCTCCATTGGTCCCTCTCCTTCTTACCACATCCCCGTGTCCATAAGCCTGTTCTCTATGTCTGCATGCCCACCGCTGCCCTGCAAATGGGTTCATCAGTACCGTCTTTCTAGATTCTGTAAGCTTTTCTTCATCTATTGAGATGATCATATTGTTTTCATTCTTCAATTTGTTGATGTGTTGTATCACACTACCAAATGAAGGGACAGCAGATGAGAAAAGTGCTTTGGAGAATAGAAAACCATTTTCAAAGTAAAAGGGTTTGAGACTTGTTGCCTCAAATGAACCAGCATTTGTTTTCCACCTGAAACAATGTTATCTCTGAAAGCCCCTAGACCATCACTTCATGGTTTTTATCAGTATAAGATTTTGTAAGGTCATCACATTTTATGCATTCATTACAAGCACAGGTAGAATACATGCTTCTATAACTGAGCAGGACCCTATGGGACCTTCCTGGGACAGACTCATTCCTTATATCCTCTGCTTTAGTATTGAATGCACATTTCCTGAGTTTTTTTAACAGATGCTGAAACCCCCACCAAACGGAAGACTTTAACTACTTGACGACCGTGAGCACACAGCTCCCAGGCCTACTGGATCCTAAAGGACTGATAGTGTTAACCCATGTGACATAGATCTGTTACCTCATCATCAACCAGAGGATTGTGCACAATCTGATCACATACCCTGGGACTCTCCTCCCTCGCCTTGCCTTTAAAAATGCTTTCACAAAACCCAACAGTGAGTTGGGATGTTCTGAGCACTAGCTGTCTTGGACTCCTTGCTTGATGCCCTGGAAATAAAAGCTGCACTGTCCTTCACCACAACCCAGTGTCAGTAGAGTGGCTTTAAGGGGAGCAGACTCAAGTTTGGTTTGGTAACATTTCCGGAGGAGCAAGAGTCATTATGCTCCACGGGTTTCCAGATAGACATCTAAGTAAAATTAAAGATGGTTAAGAAAGATGTTGTTCACAAAAGGTAGACCCAAAGTCTGGGAAGCTCCTGAAGATAAGGCAGGGATGCAGGGCAAGCCTGCTCCTTCCTAGTCTGGGGATTTATTTTTCACTTGCAGCTACTTCCAAGAGTACAAATGTGTTTTCTTCTCTTGGTCTCCAGTTTGCCTGCTTCCCAGCTCATTCCACTGGATTGGGTTACCTGCTGTGTTGGATTGTTTTTCTCTGAATATTTTCAGCTATTTCACTCCCTGCCTTCTGCTCGTGTGGACTTCCTCACTCATGGGGTTCATCTCTCCCGTGATGCTTTCCCAGCACCAGTTGTGAAGGCAACACTGATTTGGCTTCCTCCCTGCCCTCCCCACCTACCATTTTCTGTGCTACCCATTTCTATTTATGATCCACTCGTCTCAATATTGAGCACATTTTACAGATCAGGCATTGTGCTAAACAGTTTCCATATATACTGTGATTCCATCTACACAGCCAGTCTGTGAAATAGGCATTGTTCTTGTTCCCATTTACTAAATGAGGAAACTGATCTTCAGGGATTTCCACCTGCAGGCTCTAGTACTTTAATAGCTGTAGTCACTTTTCTTTTTTCTTTAACTCACCTAAATAATTTCCTAGCAGGGCATGTGACTTTACAACTCATCTTTTTCATTCAACATTATATATTTGAGATTTATCTATTTGAATAAATTTTACCTACTTATTTTAATAGCAGTATTTCATTTGGGGAATATACTACACTGATGGATGTTTAAGTTACTTCCAATTTGTAGTTGCTACAGTATACATTATAATATTTAGGTCTATGTGCTCATGAGAGACATTATTTCAACTACATACCCAGAAATGAGATCTCTCAGTTCTAGATGTTAAAAAATAACAGCACGCCAAAAATGTAGTTACTTGTGCTAAGTACCACATCAGCAAACCAAGACTTAATACTTAACCTACTTCAGGTCTAGCCTTTCCCAGGAATGTGACATTTAGCCATTATCGGCTTGATAGCCCCTACCTATCCCTATAAATGGGAACAATATAATACCTGTTTTACAGATTTGCTGTGAGAATTGAATTATATAGTACGTATGTAAATTGTTTAGCACAGTGCCTGATCTGATGTGCTGAATAAACATTAATTTTAATTTCTGTCCCATAACTGAGTCTAGTGAATCGGATAGACACCTTCCCAAAAAGCAAGTTGACTTTGCCTGAAACAATCACTCTTTGCTAGAAACTTCTTTTTTCCACCCCTTTCTACCTACAAGGACCTTCCATTTTGCACAGTTCATTGGAGCGCCTTTCTATCTCCTATGCCATATTCATGAACCATTAAATAAAGCCAATTAGATTTTAGTTTTTCTTTATTGAATTTTGGGTTTTAACATAGGGTAAGAGAAGCAAAAAGCAAAGGAGAAAGGGAAAGATATACCCAACTGAATGCAGAGTTCCAAAGAATAGCAAGGAGAGATAAGAAAGCCTTCTTAAGTGAACAATACAAAGAAAAAGAGGAAAACAATAGAATAGGAAAGACTAGAGATCTCTTTAAGAAAAGTGGAGATACCAAGGGAACATTTCATGCAAAGACAGGCACAGTAGAGGACAAAACCATGAGGACCTAATAGAAGCAGAAGAGATTAAGAAGAGGTGGCAAGAATACACAGACAAACTGTACAGAAAAGCTCCTAATCACCCAGGTAACCACCATGGAGCAGTTACTCACCTAGAGCCACACATCCTGGAGTGCGAAGTCAGGTGGGCTTAGGAAGCATTCAGTTCAGTTCGGTACAGTTCAGTTGCTCAGTCATGTCCGACTCTTTGAGACCCCATGAACTGCAGCACGCCAGGCCTCCCTGCCCAACACTAAATCCCAGAACTTGCTCAAATTCATATCCATTGAGTAAGTGATGCCATCCAACCATTGCATTCTTTATTGTTCCCTTCTCTTGCCTTTGATCTTTCCCAGCATCAGGGTCTTTTCCAAGGAGTCAATTCTTCACATCAAGTAGTGAAAGTACTGGAGCTTCAGCTTCAGCATCACTCCTTCCAATGAATATTCAGGAATGATTTCCTTTAGGATGGACTGGTTGGATCTCCTTGCAGTCCAAGGGACTCTCAAGAGTCTTCTCCAACACCACAGTTCAAAAACATCAATTCTTCAGTGCTCAGCTTTCTTTATGGTCCAACTCTCACATCCATACGTGACTACTGGGAAAACCATAGCTTTGACTAGATGGACCTTTGTTGGCAAAGTAATGTCTCTACTTTTTCATATGCTGTCTAGGTTGGTCATAGCTTTTCTTCCAAGTAGAAAGCATCTTTTAATTTCATGGCTACAGTCACCATCTGCAGTGATTTTGGAGCCCAAGAAAACAAAGTCTGTCTCTATTTCCATTGTTTCTCCATCTATTTGCCATGAAGTGATGGGACCAAATGCCATGGTCTTAGCTTTCTGAATGTTAGGTTTTAAGCCAACTTTTTCACTCTCCTCTTTCACATCAAGAGGATTTTTAGTTTTTCTTCACTTTCTGCCATAAGGGTGTGTCACCTGCACATTTGAGGTTATTGATATTTGTCCCAGAAATCTTGATTCCAGCTTTACTTCAATACTGTAGGAAGCATTACTAGAAACAACTAGTGGAGCTGATGGAATTCCAGTTGAGCTATTTCAAATCCTAGAAGATGATGCTATGAAAGTGCTGCATTCCATATGCCAATCTCAAAGAAGGGCAATACCAAATAGTGTTTAAATTATCACACAATGGCACTCGTTTCACATACTAGCAAGATTCTGCTCAAAATCTTACAAGCTAGGCTTCAGCAGTATGTGAACTGAGAACTTTCATATATACAAGCTGGATTTCAAAAGGGCAGAAGAACTAGAGATTGAATTGCCAACATCTGCTGGATCATAGAAAAAGCAAGGGAATTAAAACAAAAATTATTCTGCTTCATTGACTACACTAAAGCCTTTGACTGTGTGGATCACAACAAACTGTGGAATATTCTTAAAGAGATGGGAATACCAGACCACCTTATCAGCCTCCTGAGAAACCTATATGCAGGACAAGAAGCAACAGCTAAAACTGGAAATGAAACAACAAACTGGTTCAAAATTGGAAAAGGAGTTCTTCAAGGCTGTATATTGTCACCCTGCTTATTTAACTTATATGCAGAGTACATCATACAAAATGCTGGGCTGGATGACTCACAAACTGGAATCAAGATTGCTGGGAGAAATGTCAACAACCTCAGATATGCAGATGATACCACTTTAATGGCAGAACGTGAACAGAAACTAAAGATCCTCTTGATGAAGGTGAAAGAAGAGCATGAAAAAGCTGGCTTAAAACTCAACACTCAAAAAACTAAAATCCTGGCATCAGGCCCCATCACTTCATGACAAACAAATGGGGAAAAGTGGAAACAGTGTCAGGTTTCATTTTCTTTTGCTCCAAAATCATTGCAGATGGCAACTGCAGCCATGAAATTAAAAGACACTTGCTCCTTGGAAGAAAAGTCATGACCAACCTAGACAGCATATTAAAAAGCAGAAACATCACTGATGACAAAGGTTCATATAGTCAAAGCCATGGTTTTTCTAGTAGTCTTGTATGAATATGAGAGTTGGACCATAAAGAAGGCTGAGCACTGAAGAACTGATGTTTCTGAACTGTGGTATTGGAGAAGACTCTTGAGAGTCCCTTGTATAGCAAGGACATCAACTCAGTCAATCCTAAAGGAAATCAATGCTGAATATTCATTGGAAGGATTGGAGCTGAAGCTGAATCTCCAATACTTTGGCCACCTGATTGGGAAAAACCAACTCACTGGGAAAGACCCAGATGCTGGGAAAGATTGAGAGCAAGAGAAGAAGGAGGCAACCGATGATGAGATGGTTGGATGGCATCACTGACTCAGTGGACATGATTTTGAGCAAACTCTAGGAGATAGTGAAGGACAGGGAAGTCTGGTGTGCTGCAGTTCATGGGGTGGCAGAGTTGGGCATGACTTAGTGAATGAACAACAGCAACGAGTGTCTCTTTCTTTTTATTGTTGTTCAGTTGCTAGACCAGGTCTGATTCTTTGTGACCCCATGAACTACAGCATGCCAGGCTTACCCGTCCTTCACTATCTCCATTTTTAACTCTATTTGAATCACTTACAGTCTCTCTTCAAAGTGGTAGTACTAGTTTATACTCCCAGCAGCCTCCCACGTTTTTGCATGGCATTATCAAATTCCAAGGCAAATGTAGCAAAATCTGGATGGTAGAAACATGAGTGATTCATATTATTTTATTAATACCCCTCTGTACATTTGAAATATTCTATAATTAAAATTAGTTATTATAGTTGTCTAATTTTATCAGTAGCTTGGGTGAAGACTCAGAATTCTTACTGATGACATTTACAAATATCACAAAATTTAGAGGAGAAATATGTGATAATGTGATTTATAATAAATGTATATTTGGTCTTCTCCTCTGTTCCTGGTGCAGATATCCTAAAACTCTTGCAATTTCCTCTGATGAGAGCAACAAAGGTGTCTTTTGTTATGTTAACAAGGTTATAGCTGGAAAGTACCTATGGATGGGGGCTGGTTGCCAGGACAAGCAATCTTGTGACTGGCGAGTTAGAACTTTGAATTGCTTGCCCAGACCTCTGGAGGCGAAGAGGAGCTAGAGATTGTATATGTTGCCAGTGGCCAATGAATTAATCATGCCTTCATAATGAATACTACGTAAACACCCTAAAAGGACTGGATTCAGAGAGCTTGCAGGTTGGTGAGCGTGCGGAGGTGCTGGGAGAGAGCATGGATGCTCCACGCTCTTTCCCCACACTTTGTCTTGTGTATCTCTTCTGCCTGAACGATCCTGAATTATAACTATTGGTCAGGGCACCAATAACCTAAAGGAGGGTTGGGGACAGTCTTGGGACAGAAACTTTAACCTGTGGAATCTGATGCTATTTCCTGGTAGATAGTGTCAGAATTGAGTAAAATTCTTGGGCATTAGCAGGGTGTCTGAGAATTACTAATTGGTGTGGGAAAACTCCTACCTCCTACACACACACACACACACACACACATTTGAAATGGATATTGATTGATGGTTAAAAATAAAAATCATCTTTACAAGCACAGGAAAGAGAGATCTAGCTTAGTGACTGAATCGAAATGAAAGTGTCAGCAGTGGGTGGTGAAGGATAGATACACTTGGGTGACCAGATACTCAGTGTAAGCCATCAGTGGAGTATCTGTTCCTGATAAAGAGATGAGCAACATCTGTACCAGTCAGGGTTCTTTGGTTGCAAACAACAGAAACCAACTTTGGCTAACTTAGGCAGAAAAGGAATTTTTTAAGAAAAAGTATCTCTGCTCAGGAAATTGACAGGAAGGCTGCAGAGACATGTTCAGAAACAGGCAGAAACCTGCAGGATCCAGGAAGCAGAAAACACAGGAATGGCCTAGTAGCAGGAATGGCAGGATCTGAAGCTGCTCTGTGAACAGATGCCTCGGTACAGGGTGAAAGAAACATTATTCCTTGCAGGTACCGAGCTGGTCAANTATAGAAATGCAACAGATTTCAGTATATTAATTTTGTATCTTGCAACTTTACTAAATTAAATGATGAGCTCTAGCTGTTTCCCAGTGGTGTCTTTAGGTGTCTCTAGTATAGTATCATGTCATCTGCAAACACTGACAGTTTTACTTACAGTTTTACAGATATCCTTTCCAGTCTGGATATATTTTATTTCTCTTTTTTCTGGTTGTCAAAACCATGTTGAGTAATAGTGGCAAAAGTGGCCATCCTTGTTTTGTTCTTGATCTTAGATGAAATGCTTTCAGTTTTTCACCATTGAGAATGATGTTAGCTGTAGGTTTGTTGTATACGGCTTTTATTATGTTGAGGTATGTTCCCTCCATGCCCACTTTCTGGAGAGTTTTTAATCATAAATTGGTGCTGAATTTTGTCAAAAGTTTTTTTCTGATTTATTTTTAATTGAAGGATAATTATAATATTGTGTTGGTTTCTGCCATATATCAACATGGATCAGCCATAGGTATACATATTTCTCTTCCCTCGTGAGCCTCCCTCTCACCTCCCACCATGTCCCACCCTTCTAGGTTGTCACAGAGCCCCGGTTGGAGTTCCCTGAGTCATTCATACAGTAAATTTCCACTGGCTATCTATTTTACGTACATTAGTGCATATGTTTCCATGCTACTCTCTCCATTGGTCCCTCTCCTTCTTACCACATCCCCGTGTCCATAAGCCTGTTCTCTATGTCTGCATGCCCACCGCTGCCCTGCAAATGGGTTCATCAGTACCGTCTTTCTAGATTCTGTAAGCTTTTCTTCATCTATTGAGATGATCATATTGTTTTCATTCTTCAATTTGTTGATGTGTTGTATCACACTACCAAATGAAGGGACAGCAGATGAGAAAAGTGCTTTGGAGAATAGAAAACCATTTTCAAAGTAAAAGGGTTTGAGACTTGTTGCCTCAAATGAACCAGCATTTGTTTTCCACCTGAAACAATGTTATCTCTGAAAGCCCCTAGACCATCACTTCATGGTTTTTATCAGTATAAGATTTTGTAAGGTCATCACATTTTATGCATTCATTACAAGCACAGGTAGAATACATGCTTCTATAACTGAGCAGGACCCTATGGGACCTTCCTGGGACAGACTCATTCCTTATATCCTCTGCTTTAGTATTGAATGCACATTTCCTGAGTTTTTTTAACAGATGCTGAAACCCCCACCAAACGGAAGACTTTAACTACTTGACGACCGTGAGCACACAGCTCCCAGGCCTACTGGATCCTAAAGGATTGATAGTGTTAACCCATGTGACATAGATCTGTTACCTCATCATCAACCAGAGGATTGTGCACAATCTGATCACATACCCTGGGACTCTCCTCCCTCGCCTTGCCTTTAAAAATGCTTTCACAAAACCCAACAGTGAGTTGGGATGTTCTGAGCACTAGCTGTCTTGGACTCCTTGCTTGATGCCCTGGAAATAAAAGCTGCACTGTCCTTCACCACAACCCAGTGTCAGTAGAGTGGCTTTAAGGGGAGCAGACTCAAGTTTGGTTTGGTAACATTTCCGGAGGAGCAAGAGTCATTATGCTCCACGGGTTTCCAGATAGACATCTAAGTAAAATTAAAGATGGTTAAGAAAGATGTTGTTCACAAAAGGTAGACCCAAAGTCTGGGAAGCTCCTGAAGATAAGGCAGGGATGCAGGGCAAGCCTGCTCCTTCCTAGTCTGGGGATTTATTTTTCACTTGCAGCTACTTCCAAGAGTACAAATGTGTTTTCTTCTCTTGGTCTCCAGTTTGCCTGCTTCCCAGCTCATTCCACTGGATTGGGTTACCTGCTGTGTTGGATTGTTTTTCTCTGAATATTTTCAGCTATTTCACTCCCTGCCTTCTGCTCGTGTGGACTTCCTCACTCATGGGGTTCATCTCTCCCGTGATGCTTTCCCAGCACCAGTTGTGAAGGCAACACTGATTTGGCTTCCTCCCTGCCCTCCCCACCTACCATTTTCTGTGCTACCCATTTCTATTTATGATCCACTCGTCTCAATATTGAGCACATTTTACAGATCAGGCATTGTGCTAAACAGTTTCCATATATACTGTGATTCCATCTACACAGCCAGTCTGTGAAATAGGCATTGTTCTTGTTCCCATTTACTAAATGAGGAAACTGATCTTCAGGGATTTCCACCTGCAGGCTCTAGTACTTTAATAGCTGTAGTCACTTTTCTTTTTTCTTTAACTCACCTAAATAATTTCCTAGCAGGGCATGTGACTTTACAACTCATCTTTTTCATTCAACATTATATATTTGAGATTTATCTATTTGAATAAATTTTACCTACTTATTTTAATAGCAGTATTTCATTTTGGGAATATACTACACTGATGGATGTTTAAGTTACTTCCAATTTGTAGTTGCTACAGTATACATTATAATATTTAGGTCTATGTGCTCATGAGAGACATTATTTCAACTACATACCCAGAAATGAGATCTCTCAGTTCTAGGTGTTAAAAAATAACAGCACGCCAAAAATGTAGTTACTTGTGCTAAGTACCACATCAGCAAACCAAGACTTAATACTTAACCTACTTCAGGTCTAGCCTTTCCCAGGAATGTGACATTTAGCCATTATCGGCTTGATAGCCCCTACCTATCCCTATAAATGGGAACAATATAATACCTGTTTTACAGATTTGCTGTGAGAATTGAATTATATAGTACGTATGTAAATTGTTTAGCACAGTGCCTGATCTGATGTGCTGAATAAACATTAATTTTAATTTCTGTCCCATAACTGAGTCTAGTGAATCGGATAGACACCTTCCCAAAAAGCAAGTTGACTTTGCCTGAAACAATCACTCTTTGCTAGAAACTTCTTTTTTCCACCCCTTTCTACCTACAAGGACCTTCCATTTTGCACAGTTCATTGGAGCGCCTTTCTATCTCCTATGCCATATTCATGAACCATTAAATAAAGCCAATTAGATTTTAGTTTTTCTTTATTGAATTTTGGGTTTTAACATAGGGTAAGAGAAGCAAAAAGCAAAGGAGAAAGGGAAAGATATACCCAACTGAATGCAGAGTTCCAAAGAATAGCAAGGAGAGATAAGAAAGCCTTCTTAAGTGAACAATACAAAGAAAAAGAGGAAAACAATAGAATAGGAAAGACTAGAGATCTCTTTAAGAAAAGTGGAGATACCAAGGGAACATTTCATGCAAAGACAGGCACAGTAGAGGACAAAACCATGAGGACCTAATAGAAGCAGAAGAGATTAAGAAGAGGTGGCAAGAATACACAGACAAACTGTACAGAAAAGCTCCTAATCACCCAGGTAACCACCATGGAGCAGTTACTCACCTAGAGCCACACATCCTGGAGTGCGAAGTCAGGTGGGCTTAGGAAGCATTCAGTTCAGTTCGGTACAGTTCAGTTGCTCAGTCATGTCCGACTCTTTGAGACCCCATGAACTGCAGCACGCCAGGCCTCCCTGCCCAACACTAAATCCCAGAACTTGCTCAAATTCATATCCATTGAGTAAGTGATGCCATCCAACCATTGCATTCTTTATTGTTCCCTTCTCTTGCCTTTGATCTTTCCCAGCATCAGGGTCTTTTCCAAGGAGTCAATTCTTCACATCAAGTAGTGAAAGTACTGGAGCTTCAGCTTCAGCATCACTCCTTCCAATGAATATTCAGGAATGATTTCCTTTAGGATGGACTGGTTGGATCTCCTTGCAGTCCAAGGGACTCTCAAGAGTCTTCTCCAACACCACAGTTCAAAAACATCAATTCTTCAGTGCTCAGCTTTCTTTATGGTCCAACTCTCACATCCATACGTGACTACTGGGAAAACCATAGCTTTGACTAGATGGACCTTTGTTGGCAAAGTAATGTCTCTACTTTTTCATATGCTGTCTAGGTTGGTCATAGCTTTTCTTCCAAGTAGAAAGCATCTTTTAATTTCATGGCTACAGTCACCATCTGCAGTGATTTTGGAGCCCAAGAAAACAAAGTCTGTCTCTATTTCCATTGTTTCTCCATCTATTTGCCATGAAGTGATGGGACCAAATGCCATGGTCTTAGCTTTCTGAATGTTAGGTTTTAAGCCAACTTTTTCACTCTCCTCTTTCACATCAAGAGGATTTTTAGTTTTTCTTCACTTTCTGCCATAAGGGTGTGTCACCTGCACATTTGAGGTTATTGATATTTGTCCCAGAAATCTTGATTCCAGCTTTACTTCAATACTGTAGGAAGCATTACTAGAAACAACTAGTGGAGCTGATGGAATTCCAGTTGAGCTATTTCAAATCCTAGAAGATGATGCTATGAAAGTGCTGCATTCCATATGCCAATCTCAAAGAAGGGCAATACCAAATAGTGTTTAAATTATCACACAATGGCACTCGTTTCACATACTAGCAAGATTCTGCTCAAAATCTTACAAGCTAGGCTTCAGCAGTATGTGAACTGAGAACTTTCATATATACAAGCTGGATTTCAAAAGGGCAGAAGAACTAGAGATTGAATTGCCAACATCTGCTGGATCATAGAAAAAGCAAGGGAATTAAAACAAAAATTATTCTGCTTCATTGACTACACTAAAGCCTTTGACTGTGTGGATCACAACAAACTGTGGAATATTCTTAAAGAGATGGGAATACCAGACCACCTTATCAGCCTCCTGAGAAACCTATATGCAGGACAAGAAGCAACAGCTAAAACTGGAAATGAAACAACAAACTGGTTCAAAATTGGAAAAGGAGTTCTTCAAGGCTGTATATTGTCACCCTGCTTATTTAACTTATATGCAGAGTACATCATACAAAATGCTGGGCTGGATGACTCACAAACTGGAATCAAGATTGCTGGGAGAAATGTCAACAACCTCAGATATGCAGATGATACCACTTTAATGGCAGAACGTGAACAGAAACTAAAGATCCTCTTGATGAAGGTGAAAGAAGAGCATGAAAAAGCTGGCTTAAAACTCAACACTCAAAAAACTAAAATCCTGGCATCAGGCCCCATCACTTCATGACAAACAAATGGGGAAAAGTGGAAACAGTGTCAGGTTTCATTTTCTTTTGCTCCAAAATCATTGCAGATGGCAACTGCAGCCATGAAATTAAAAGACACTTGCTCCTTGGAAGAAAAGTCATGACCAACCTAGACAGCATATTAAAAAGCAGAAACATCACTGATGACAAAGGTTCATATAGTCAAAGCCATGGTTTTTCTAGTAGTCTTGTATGAATATGAGAGTTGGACCATAAAGAAGGCTGAGCACTGAAGAACTGATGTTTCTGAACTGTGGTATTGGAGAAGACTCTTGAGAGTCCCTTGTATAGCAAGGACATCAACTCAGTCAATCCTAAAGGAAATCAATGCTGAATATTCATTGGAAGGATTGGAGCTGAAGCTGAATCTCCAATACTTTGGCCACCTGATTGGGAAAAACCAACTCACTGGGAAAGACCCAGATGCTGGGAAAGATTGAGAGCAAGAGAAGAAGGAGGCAACCGATGATGAGATGGTTGGATGGCATCACTGACTCAGTGGACATGATTTTGAGCAAACTCTAGGAGATAGTGAAGGACAGGGAAGTCTGGTGTGCTGCAGTTCATGGGGTGGCAGAGTTGGGCATGACTTAGTGAATGAACAACAGCAACGAGTGTCTCTTTCTTTTTATTGTTGTTCAGTTGCTAGACCAGGTCTGATTCTTTGTGACCCCATGAACTACAGCATGCCAGGCTTACCCGTCCTTCACTATCTCCATTTTTAACTCTATTTGAATCACTTACAGTCTCTCTTCAAAGTGGTAGTACTAGTTTATACTCCCAGCAGCCTCCCACGTTTTTGCATGGCATTATCAAATTCCAAGGCAAATGTAGCAAAATCTGGATGGTAGAAACATGAGTGATTCATATTATTTTATTAATACCCCTCTGTACATTTGAAATATTCTATAATTAAAATTAGTTATTATAGTTGTCTAATTTTATCAGTAGCTTGGGTGAAGACTCAGAATTCTTACTGATGACATTTACAAATATCACAAAATTTAGAGGAGAAATATGTGATAATGTGATTTATAATAAATGTATATTTGGTCTTCTCCTCTGTTCCTGGTGCAGATATCCTAAAACTCTTGCAATTTCCTCTGATGAGAGCAACAAAGGTGTCTTTTGTTATGTTAACAAGGTTATAGCTGGAAAGTACCTATGGATGGGGGCTGGTTGCCAGGACAAGCAATCTTGTGACTGGCGAGTTAGAACTTTGAATTGCTTGCCCAGACCTCTGGAGGTGAAGAGGAGCTAGAGATTGTATATGTTGCCAGTGGCCAATGAATTAATCATGCCTTCATAATGAATACTACGTAAACACCCTAAAAGGACTGGATTCAGAGAGCTTGCAGGTTGGTGAGCGTGCGGAGGTGCTGGGAGAGAGCATGGATGCTCCACGCTCTTTCCCCACACTTTGTCTTGTGTATCTCTTCTGCCTGAACGATCCTGAATTATAACTATTGGTCAGGGCACCAATAACCTAAAGGAGGGTTGGGGACAGTCTTGGGACAGAAACTTTAACCTGTGGAATCTGATGCTATTTCCTGGTAGATAGTGTCAGAATTGAGTAAAATTCTTGGGCATTAGCAGGGTGTCTGAGAATTACTAATTGGTGTGGGAAAACTCCTACCTCCTACACACACACACACACACACACACACATTTGAAATGGATATTGATTGATGGTTAAAAATAAAAATCATCTTTACAAGCACAGGAAAGAGAGATCTAGCTTAGTGACTGAATCGAAATGAAAGTGTCAGCAGTGGGTGGTGAAGGATAGATACACTTGGGTGACCAGATACTCAGTGTAAGCCATCAGTGGAGTATCTGTTCCTGATAAAGAGATGAGCAACATCTGTACCAGTCAGGGTTCTTTGGTTGCAAACAACAGAAACCAACTTTGGCTAACTTAGGCAGAAAAGGAATTTTTTAAGAAAAAGTATCTCTGCTCAGGAAATTGACAGGAAGGCTGCAGAGACATGTTCAGAAACAGGCAGAAACCTGCAGGATCCAGGAAGCAGAAAACACAGGAATGGCCTAGTAGCAGGAATGGCAGGATCTGAAGCTGCTCTGTGAACAGATGCCTCGGTACAGGGTGAAAGAAACATTATTCCTTGCAGGTACCGAGCTGGTCAAGTCAGACCCCACCTCACTTTTTAAATCATTATACACAGTTTAAAATGGAATGTGCTAAGAAAAGGCATGTTTGGGAAATCTGGCTTTCACAGAAGACAGTCTAGAAGCCACTGCCAAGGGCAGTCAGTGGTGGTAGAAAAGATCTGCCTCTTGTTACCCGCAGAACAGGACTCGGGACAATGAGTAAACGTTTCAAGGAGACAGGGTTGAGGTCAGTATGACCAGGGAATTTCTAATAAATGAAGCTATTCAACAGCGGATTTAACAGACTTCCATGGTGGGGAGCTTGCTGGCCACTGCAGTTGTACAAGACTGAATTCCCTCTGATAGGATATGACAAAGAACCTTGCCTTAATAAGAAACAGACTGGACAACCTATAGGATCCTCTCAACTCCTTTATTTGTGATTTTAAACAAGACTTTTGCAGCTATTTGCTGGAAATGAAAACTCTTTATAGCCATTCCCCTTCCCCTCCCCATAATATTATGTATGCAAAATCATCTACAATCATTGGTATCATTCCTCAGAACAATTTTTATTCATTTTTCCTTTTGTAAATCACATAATCACACCATAGAAACTTGGAGGTGGGGAAAAAAAGAAGAAATATCATCTATAGTCCTAACAAAAAAAAGGTGACCGTTTGTAGGTTTTCTTCCAATTTTTTAGTTATGTGCATTTTTTGAAATGAAAATAGTTAATTTCTTCTCATTGTAAAAATGTCACACACAGTATGTTCAGTGGATATGGGAAGATATAAAAAAAGAAAGTAAAAGACTATCTAAAATGTGAAACATCTTGGAACACATCTTTTGTGATATTTCTTTATGCATAAATATGCATATATTATATATTTAACATTTTGCATAAATGGGATACTACTATAAATGGGGGATTTGTAACCCTTTATATCAGGGTTATAGTGCTCATGTTATGCAAGTGATGATATAAATATCATCTTCTAAGTAACCATATAACACTCTTTATATGACTATTTCATAATTTAATTAATATCCAATTAATGAATATTTTGAATATTCATATCAGACAAAATAAAATTTAAAACATAGGTTATATCAAAAGACAAAGAAGAGCATTCTATAATGATGAAGGAATCAATAAAGGAAGAGGGTATTACACTCAATAACATACATGTGCCCAAGACTGGAGCACCTAAGTATAAAAAGCAAATACTAACAGACACAAAGGGAGAACTGATGATAACACAATAGTAATAAGGAACTTTAACACCCAACTTAAATCAATGGACAAATCATGCAGACAGAAAATCATTAAGGCAAAAATGGTTTTAAATGACACAATAGACAAGTTGGCTTTACAGACATCTACAGGGCATTCCATCCCAAATCAGCAGAATACACATTCTTTTCAGTGCACATGGAACGTTCTCCAGGAGAGATCATGTGCTAGGTCACAAAATACATCTCGACAAATTTAAGAGGACTGAAATTATATCAGGCATTTTTCTCAACCACAATGTTATGAAAATATAGATTAAAGACAGAATAAAAGACGTGAAAAGTACAAACACTTGGAGACTAAACAACACTACTAAGAATCCAATGGGTCAACAACAACAGCAAAAATCAGGAAACACCTCAGAATTGGTTAAAAAAAGAAAACTAAAATCTATTAAATGCAGCAAAAGCAGTTCTAAGGGGGAAGTTTATAGTTATACAGACCTTCCTCAAGAAACAAGAAAAATCACAAACAGCCTAAGCTACCACATAAAGGAATTAGAAAAGGAAGAAGAAATAAAGCCCAAGTCAGCAGAAGAAAGGAAATAATAAATATCAGAGAGGAAATAAATAAGAGACCAAAGTATTAGAAAAGACCAGAAGTATTAGAAAAGATCAAGGAAACCAAGATAAAATTGATAAAATTGATAAACTTTTAGCTAGGCTCACTAAGAAAAAAAGAAAGATTTTAACTAAACAAAACAAGAAATGAAGGAGGAAAACTAACAGCCAATAACACAGAGACACAAAAAGTCTTGCGAGAATACTGTGAACAGTTAAAGGCCAACAAACTGGACGACCTTAGAATAAAAGGACAAATATCTAGAAACACACAACCCGCCAGGACTGAATCAAAAAGAAACGGACAACTTGAACAGTTCCATCACTAGCAGTGAAATCGAATTCGTAATTTAAGAAGTTCCTAGCAAACAGAATTTCAGGAACAGACAGCTTCATAGAAAAATTTTACCAAACATATGAAAAAGAGCCAATATCTATACTTCTCAAACTATCCAAAAGAAAGGCTGAAGAGGACAGAACACTCCCAAATTCATTCTACAAAGTCGTCATTACCCTGATACCGAAATCAGACAAAGGCACCACACGCAATTGTATACTATCATGTAAGAAACGAATCACCAGTCTATGTTCGATGCAGGATGCAGGATGCTTGGGGTTGGTGTATGGGGATGATCCAGAGGGATGATGTGGGGTGGGAGGTGGGAGGGGGGTTCATGTTTGGGAGTTCGTGTACACCCGTGGCAGATTCATGTCAATGTATGCCAAAACCAATAGAGTACTGTAAAGTAAAATAAAGTAAAATGGAAGCTCTAAAAAACAAACAAAAAAAACCAAGTCAATGTCTTTGATGAATACACATGTAAAAATCCTCAACAAAGTATTAACAAAACAAATCCAACTATATATAAAAAGGACCATGTGCCATGACCAGGTTGGATTTATTCCAGTGATGCAAGAATGGTTCTATATTCACAAATGAATTGATGTGACAAAAATCACATGACCATTTCAATAGATGCAGAAAAAGCACTGGGCAAGATTTAACATCCACTCATGGTAAAAATTGTCATCAAAGTAGGAATAGAGGGAACAGAGCATAATAAAGGATGTTACAAAAAAACCTACAGCTAACATCATATTCAAAGGTGAAAAGCTGAAAGCCTTTTCTCTAAATTTAGAAACAAGGTAAGGATGCCCACTCACCACTTCTATTTAACACAGAAGTCTGAACCACAGCAATCAGGCAAGAAAAAGAAATGAAAGGCATCCAAAGTGGAAGGGAAGAAGTAAAATTGTCACTATTTGCAGATGACATGATACTATGTATAGAAAACCCTAAAGTTCTCACCCAAAATTATTAGAGCTAATAAATGAATTCAGCAAAGTTGAGGGATACAAGGTTAATACATAATACACATAAACCTGTTGCTTTTCTATACACCAATGCTGAACTATCAGAAAGAGAAAGCAAGAGAAAATCCCATTTAAAAGCACATCAAAAAGAATAAAATGCCTTAATATAAACTTAACCTTGGAGGTGAAAGACCTTTACACTGAAAACTATAAAACACTGAAGATGATATAAAGAAACAGAAAGATATCTTATGCTTTTAGATTAAGAGAACTAATATTGATTAAAGTGGCCATACTACCCAAAGCAAGTTACAGATGTAATGTAGGGAGGCCTGGCATGCTGCAGTCCATGGGGTCCCAAAGAGTAGGACACAACTGAGCGACTGAACTGAACTGAACTGACTGGTCATAAAAAAGACTGAAATTCATCAGCCATTTGCAACCATGTGAATGAACCTCACGTTTATTGAATAAGAGAGTATTATGCTTAGTGAAATATGGCTAGTGAATAATATGCTCAGAGAAAGACCAATGCTGTATAATATCATTTATATGTGGAATCTAAAACAGTATAACAAATTAGTGACTATTTTTAAAAAGAGAAAAGAAACAGGCTCACAGATATAGAAGAAAAAGTAGTGGTTTCCAGACTGGAAAAGGAAGAGGAAGGGGTATGTTAGGGGTATGGGATTAAGAGACCCAAACTACGATGTTCAAAGAAGATAAGCAACAAGGATATATTGCATAGCACAGTTATTGCCATTATCTTGTAATAATTTTTAATGGAGTATAATCTGTAAAAATAATGAGTCACAATGCTTTACACCTGAAACTAATAAAACACTGTAAAAAAAAAAAAATATGTGTGCGCTCAGTCGCTTCATTCGCGTCCAGCTCTTTGGGACCCTATGGAGTATGGCTCACCAGACTCCCCTGTCCATGTTATTCTCCAGGCAAGATACTGCAGTGGGCTGCCTTTCCCTTCTCCAGGACATCTTCCCGACCGAAAGATCAAACCCCAGGCCTCCTGCATTGCAGGCATCTTCTTCACCATCTGAATCACCTGGGAAGTCCCATCAACTATGCTTCAATCTTAAACAGAGAAAATGTCATAGAGACATGCAATATAATATTCAGCTATAAAAAGTAATGAAAGAAAAAAAAGTAATGAAGGAATGTAGCATTGAAAAAGTAGATAAACTTTGAGAACATTGTACTAAATAAAAAGTGGAGAGTCACAAAAATCACAAGTTATATCATTCCATTCACATAAAATGTTAAGGACAGAGAAATCTACAGAGGCAAAGTAAATCAGTGGTTGCTGACAAATGCATGGAGAAATAGGAGTGTGATAGTTAAGGGGAACAGGGTTTTTTATGATAACAACATTCTAAAATTGTGGTGATGGCTAGAGTTAGGGTTAGGATTAGGGTTAGGGTTATATACTAAAATCCATGAAATTATATGCCTTAAATTGGTCAGCTGTACAGGATGTGAGAAGGGAAAGGCTACCCACTCCAGTATTCTGGTCTAGAGAATTTCATGGACTGTATAATCCATGGGGCTGCAAAGAGTCACACGTGACTGGGCAACTCTCACTTCACAGTGCATAAACTATATCCCAATAAAAACTGTAAAAATGTTTAATTGAAATAAACTTATACAATTTAGTTCAGTTCCGTCTCTCAGTTGTGTCCGAGTCTTTGCGACCCCCATGAACCACAGCATGCCAGGCCTCCCTGTCCATCACCAACTCCCGCAGTTCAACCAAACCCATATCCATTGAGTCAGTGATGCCATCCAACCATCTCATCCTCTGTTGTCCCCTTCTCCTCCTGCCCTCAATCCCTCCCAGCACCAGGGTCTTTTCAATGAGTCAGCTGTTCTCATCAGGTGGCCAAAGTGTTGGAGTTTCAGCTTCAACATCAATCCTTCCAATGAACACTCAGGATTGATCTCCTTTAGGAGGGACTGGTGGGATCTCCTTGCAGTCCAAGGGACTCTCAAGAGTCTTCTCCAACACCACAGTTCAAAAGCATCAATTCTTCTGCACTTAGCTTTCTTCACAGTCCAACTCTCACATCCATACATGACCACTGGAAAAACCATAGCCTTGACTAGATGGACCTTTGTTGGCAAAGTAGTGTCTCTCCTTTTTAATACGCTGTCTAGGTTGATCAAGGAGCAAACGTCTTTTAATTTCATGACTGCAACCACCATCTGCAGCGATTTTGGAGCTCAGAAAAATAAAGGCAGCCACTGTTTTCACCGTTTCCCCATCTATTTGCCATGAAGTGATGGGACCGGTTGCCATGATCTTCGTTTTCTGAATGTTGAGCTTTAAGCCAACTTTTTTTTCACTCTCCTCTTCACTTTCATCAAGAGGCTCTTTAGTTCTTCTTCACTTTCTGCCATAAGGGTGGTGTCATCTGCATATCTGAGGTTACTGATATTTCTCCTGGCAATCTTGATTCCAGGTTGTGCTTCTTCCAGCCCGGCGTTTCTCATGATGTACTCTGCTTATACAATTATTAGTGACTACAACTACTTTTAGAAATTTCTAAGGCTGCTCCATGTGGGAGCAGTAAGTCTCAGTAAGTCTCTCAGTAAGTCTAGAAGAGTCAGCTTGCCCTCATAGTTAGAATATATCTGCTTCTTCAGTTGAGTTTGAAATGAGTAGATGAGTCATATTTAAAAAGTGTACACACAAGAAGGGAGGAAGGAAGGAAGGAATAGATTAAAAAAAAAAAAACAGGACCTACTATATAGTATAGGGAACTATATTCAATATCTTGTAATAACCTACCATGGAAGAGAATGTAATAAAAGGATACATACATATTTACATATGTACATACATAACTTAATCACTTTGCTATACAGCTAAAACTAACACAACATTGTAAATCAACTATATTTCAATAAATTTTTCTAAAAAGGCTTCTTATATTCCTTCCCTAACAGCCCACCACAGTTGGGCCCATAAAGTGAAGTCACTCACTCGTGTCTGACTCTTAGCCACCCCATGGACTGCAGCCTACCAGGCTCCTCCATCCATGG
>SJYX01020237.1:407368-421221 GCA_006410675.1 Oreotragus oreotragus
TGGCTGGATGGCATCACAGACTCGATGGACGTGAGTCTGAGTGAACTCCGGGAGTTGGTGATGGACAGGGAGGCCTGGTGTGCTGCGATTCATGGGGTCACAAAGAGTTGGACATGACTGAGCTACTAAACTGAACTGAACTGAACCCATGGACTGCAACACACCAGGCTTCCCAGTCCTACACTATCTCCCAGAGTTTGCTCAAACTCATGTTCATCGAGTCTGTGATGCCATCCAACCACCTCATCCTCTGTCACCCCCTTCTTCTCCCTGGAAGGCTATAAAAGAAACAGGTAATGCTGACTTCCAAAGAAGGGAACTGGGTACCCAGAAGACTGGAGCAGTAGGAGACTTCTCACTATAAACCTATTTTTACTTTGTGAATTTTGGAAAATAAGTGTATTGTATCTATTTAAAGTTACCAAAAAATGTTTACTATGCCCCTCTATACTCCATCCCCTTTCCCTGTTTTGTCTTCAAAACTCCAACTCAGGATATTTAACCCTGAGGAATACAGTCACTTCATGTCAATTTCAAGACTGTTCTTTCTTGAAAATAATTTGCAAAGATATAGCAAGAGCCTTTAAAAGTCTGTATCTTTTAACTCATTAGTTCTGTTTCCTAGAATTTAGTCTAAGGAAACAACAGATGATAGCAAAGATATAAGCACATCGATGTTTGTTATAGCATTTGTGGAAAACAGTCTATATGAGTGACAACAGGGTTAGCAGAACACTATATAGCCTTTCAGGCTGATAATTTATAGAAGTATGTTTAAGGACAGGGAAATAATCATCCTACTGAAGCTGTATACCATGTGATTATAATTTCAATCCTATCAAGCGATCTTATTTCTGTTTCACTTCAATGAGTTGAGGGGGGTATGTTAATATACAGAGCAGATGTGTGCACTCTGCCTCACTCTAGCCCTTGGGAAAAAAGTGGACAAACTTGTATTTATGATGGTGAGTGATAAAAAAATAAATGAATTTATTTTTCCCAATCTAAACACACTTTCATAGTTTCTCACTGGATTTTATGTCGACTAGTTGGTATTACAAGAATACAGTAGTTAATTTCATGGAATTCAGAGACAAAAAAAGCCCCAAGTTCAAATCCTATCTCTGCCAGTTAGCCTCTAAGTTGCTTACCTTTTGGAGCCTGTTTCCTAAATGCATGACAATAGGAGTCTCAGAAAGTTTGAGGGTTAAATGAGATAACAGAATATTTAGTGTAGTGCCTAGCGCATAATAAAACGCTCAAAAAATTCACTTATACACTCACTTTTTAATACTACAATGTGTCAGTTCCTGTTCTAGATGCTGGACAGAGAATCAAAACAAACCTTTACATTGCTCTAGGAGGCAGCACTGACTCAATATAAACATGCGCACACACCACAGTCAGCATTCACGGTAGCTATTTCTCACTCCATTCACAAATATCTGCTCAGTCTTTCATCAATGTGACTGCCTGAGCAAAGTTATTTAGCCCAAGAACTTCACTCCCATAGCATGTGAGAAGTACCTACATGGAACCATGTTTGCAGTTCCAACCCAAATTAACAAGTAAGTATGTATACTCATTTACATATAATACCCATAATGGTAAAGAATCACAACTCATTAATCGTAAAACATTCATACTGGGAAGGCAATTGATAATTACCTGATACTAACCCTCTGGTGCCTCAAATAGTAAAGAATCTGCCTGCAATGCAAGAGACTGGGGTTCAATCCCTGGGTTGGGAAGATCCCCTAGAGAAAGGAATGGCCCACTCCAATATTCTTGTCTGGAGAATTCCATGGACAAAGGAACCTACAATCCATGAGGTTGCAAAGAATCAAACATGACTGAGTGACTGACACTTAATAGAGTGGCAATAACTATTTTATAGATGAGGAAAAAGGGGTGCCCTAAAGTTATAGCAATATAATCTAGGTTTATTCTAAACACCACAAAAAGAAAAAAAGGGGGGCGGTTATCAGAGAATCTAAGGTGGTCCTCCCCCAAGTGGTCCTCCCCGACAAGACAAAGGATTCAAGCCCTTCCACTTGGAAAGCAAGAGTAACTGTAGGAGACATCGTGAGTTGGTTGCATAGATGCCAAGATATCATGATGAATGTCACTAAATAGAAGTGACAAGTCACTCTGGGCTAGGGGAATGAAGTATGCAACAAGTGTGGGAAGGGAAGAGAGTGGTAACCATCCACCAGCTGTCTTTGAAGTAAGGGCAGAGGAGAGTTACACCTGGGCCAGCAAATAGCTAAAGACCTACTGGAGCCATAATTGAATATATGAGGTGAAGGTCTGTGCAGCTGGTGACTTCAGAAGCAGACAGTAAGGCCTGAACACACTTTATCAGAACGGAAACGGTGTGTCATCTGTGGACGAAGAAAGAATGTGCCTCTAGGAGGACAGAGATGCTTAGGATGAGACTCCTGCTCTCGAGGAGCTCACACGGTAATGTGAGGAACACACACACAGCTGACAAAGGCTGATGCAGACAAGGTGCTGAGGGAGCACAGAATGGGGAGACATCTCAAAGACGCCGTCTGAACTGAGGCTGATGCAAGGCTAAAGAAGTAAAGGAGGTCATATTTAGAGATATTGTGCACAGACTCAGGAATAAGAGAGTTACAGGCAGTTTAGGAAAATGTAAATAGATCACATCAACAAAAAAATGGATAAAACTCAATACCTACTCAAAACAGTCCCTGGGCCCATGGTTTCATTCAATAAATGCTCCCTAAACCGACCTTATCATCAATTGCATGTTCAAAACCTCTTCCCTACTCTTCCCAAGAGGGCGCTAAAAGGCCAGAGGTAGAGTCCAGGGTCAGAGACAGTTGCAGAAGGGTGAGGTAGGTCATTAACACTTTGGGTAACAAAGTCAATCACAAATGCCTGGGAATTATGCACTTTTAAAAAATCTTTGCCTTTGCTTGACCCATCAACAGAGCCAAGGAAAGATTATCTTCATCTCACTCATCTGGCAAACCATACTAAATGCTACTAGTTACCAAGCCAGGAAAAGCACTGAAGAGAGGAGAGATCATTATAATACCAAGTGAACAGAATCCAGTCTTTTTCCTTGTGATGTTTACAAGCTAGTGGTGGGAGGAGACAAACTCTCAATAGTCAGACCACAACCAGCCTCAAAATAACACAATGGGTGCTCAAAAGAGGAACAAGATAGGGTGTCCTGGGGGCCCAGGTGACCTATGTCTTGACTGTGTTCAATTTTTAAGTGATAGAAATTGAAAGCATTGTTTAGTATTAGCATATATCATCAAGTATCTTTTTTTTAAGCAAATCTTTGTTGAATAAATAATCGATCTTTCAGGAGCCTCTACATGTCTTGGTTTTGCTCTGGTGACTCTCTGGTGACAAATTCTAAGCTATCTATTCCCACATGGAGGGCTTGGTAAATATTTGCTTTTGAGATGAAGGTGACTTTGTCAAGCAGCGTCCATTCTACCAAGTGCACATAACTACGCAGCTCTTCCTCAATCTCTAATTTTGTGGATTTCACCTGCAGATCCTGAAAGGGGCCGATGGTGCTTCATTCTGCCTTCCCCTCCTGCCTACCCCAGATTTGGCCCAAAGTGTGTCCCTAATTCATACATTTCTCTGTTCTCCCTGTCGTGGGCACCTGCTCCCCATTTTCCATCACCCCTCTTAAGATAGAGAGGTGTTGCACTCTGCTCTGAATGCGAAGCAGCCCACATAGCCAGCATGAGTTTGCTACCCTTCCCCAGAGCACTGAACATCTTGAAGATATTTGTAATTTTACTCACAACTGGAGGATATAATTCATCGCTTGCTGAGTAAGTCCACCAGCTGCCAGAGGATTCCAGAGACCATGTGCATGACACTTAAGAGTAAAAACAAAATGAAACGGTCCTACTCTGCCCTCCCTCACACACAAATACACACACTCACAACCAAGCCAAGGGCTTGTGCTCTCAGACAGAATAAGCCCACCGCCTCCCTTGGGCCCCTGCCTCCTACCTCTTGATCTTTAAGGAGAGGTAGTTCAACGCATGTTCAGGATACACAGATTTTGTGATGCAAATCAGGCCCAGGCAGATGGCAAGGTTAAGAATGAATTACTGTCAGCTATAAGAGGCTCAAGGGATAAAGGGAATCCCAGCCAAGGAGAGGGATGCAGAGTTGCTCTCTATGCAATTAATCATCTGTCAGAGCACAAGGATGGCTGCTGGGAAGATCAGGTGAGTCTCTGCAGCTTACAGCCTGCTTTCCAGCTGGGNACTCAGTCTGTCCACCTGTTAGCGACCCCATGGAATGCAGCCCACCAGGCTCCTCCATCCATTGGATTTTCCAGGCAAGAGTACTGGGGTGGGGTGCCATTGCCTTCCCCGACTCTACCATCCTTTAAATAGTAAGATTCTATTACCTTACAAGTTATATCAAACATTAAATATCCTTGTTTTCATTTCTTGACCTAGTTCAACTTAACATCTTCAGGGTACCAAGATCGTGATATATAGGAGAGACCTAGTATGTGTTTCTTAAATAAACATCCAAGGAATATCTCTTTAGTACATGGATGGTTGCTACTAGCAGTGTGTGCTTGATCACTCAGTGGTGACCAACTCTTTTGTGGCCCCATGGACTATAGCCTGCAGAACTGATGCTTTTTGAACTGTGGTGTTGGAGAAGACTCTTGAGAGTCCCTTGGACTGCAAGGAGATCCAACCAGTCCATTCTGAAGGAGATCAGCCCTGGGATTTCTTTGGGAAGAATGATGCTAAAGCTGAAACTCCAGTACTTTGGCCACCTCATGCGAAGAGTTGACTCATTGGAAAAGATTCTAATGCTGGGAGGGATTGGGGGTGGGAGGAGAAGGGGACGACCAAGGATGAGTTGGCTGGATGGCATCACAGACTCGATGGACGTGAGTCTGAGTGAACTCCGGGAGTTGGTGATGGACAGGGAGGCCTGGCGTGCTGCAATTCATGGGGTCACAAAGAGTTGGACACGACTGAGCTACTAAACTGAACTGAACTGAACCCATGGACTGCAACACACCAGGCTTCCCAGTCCTACACTATCTCCCAGAGTTTGCTCAAACTCATGTTCATCGAGTCTGTGATGCCATCCAACCACCTCATCCTCTGTCACCCCCTTCTTCTCCCTGGAAAGCTATAAAAGAAACAGGTAATGCTGACTTCCAAAGAAGGGAACTGGGTACCCAGAAGACTGGAGCAGTAGGAGACTTCTCACTATAAACCTATTTTTACTTTGTGAATTTTGGAAAATAAGTGTATTGTATCTATTTAAAGTTACCAAAAAATGTTTACTATGCCCCTCTATACTCCATCCCCTTTCCCTGTTTTGTCTTCAAAACTCCAACTCAGGATATTTAACCCTGAGGAATACAGTCACTTCATGTCAATTTCAAGACTGTTCTTTCTTGAAAATAATTTGCAAAGATATAGCAAGAGCCTTTAAAAGTCTGTATCTTTTAACTCATTAGTTCTGTTTCCTAGAATTTAGTCTAAGGAAACAACAGATGATAGCAAAGATATAAGCACATCGATGTTTGTTATAGCATTTGTGGAAAACAGTCTATATGAGTGACAACAGGGTTAGCAGAACACTATATAGCCTTTCAGGCTGATAATTTATAGAAGTATGTTTAAGGACAGGGAAATAATCATCCTACTGAAGCTGTATACCATGTGATTATAATTTCAATCCTATCAAGCGATCTTATTTCTGTTTCACTTCAATGAGTTGAGGGGGGTATGTTAATATACAGAGCAGATGTGTGCACTCTGCCTCACTCTAGCCCTTGGGAAAAAAGTGGACAAACTTGTATTTATGATGGTGAGTGATAAAAAAATAAATGAATTTATTTTTCCCAATCTAAACACACTTTCATAGTTTCTTACTGGATTTTATGTCGACTAGTTGGTATTACAAGAATACAGTAGTTAATTTCATGGAATTCAGAGACAAAAAAAGCCCCAAGTTCAAATCCTATCTCTGCCAGTTAGCCTCTAAGTTGCTTAACTTTTGGAGCCTGTTTCCTAAATGCATGACAATAGGAGTCTCAGAAAGTTTGAGGGTTAAATGAGATAACAGAATATTTAGTGTAGTGCCTAGCGCATAATAAAACGCTCAAAAAATTCACTTATACACTCACTTTTTAATACTACAATGTGTCAGTTCCTGTTCTAGATGCTGGACAGAGAATCAGAACAAACCTTTACATTACTCTAGGAGGCAGCACTGACTCAATATAAACATGCGCACACACCACAGTCAGCATTCACGGTAGCTATTTCTCACTCCATTCACAAATATCTGCTCAGTCTTTCATCAATGTGACTGCCTGAGCAAAGTTATTTAGCCCAAGAACTTCACTCCCATAGCATGTGAGAAGTACCTACATGGAACCATGTTTGCAGTTCCAACCCAAATTAACAAGTAAGTATGTATACTCATTTACATATAATACCCATAATGGTAAAGAATCACAACTCATTAATCGTAAAACATTCATACTGGGAAGGCAATTGATAATTACCTGATACTAACCCTCTGGTGCCTCAAATAGTAAAGAATCTGCCTGCAATGCAAGAGACTGGGGTTCAATCCCTGGGTTGGGAAGATCCCCTAGAGAAAGGAATGGCCCACTCCAATATTCTTGTCTGGAGAATTCCATGGACAAAGGAACCTACAATCCATGAGGTTGCAAAGAATCAAACATGACTGAGTGACTGACACTTAATAGAGTGGCAATAACTATTTTATAGATGAGGAAAAAGGGGTGCCCTAAAGTTATAGCAATATAATCTAGGTTTATTCTAAACACCACAAAAAGAAAAAAAGGGGGGCGGTTATCAGAGAATCTAAGGTGGTCCTCCCCCAAGTGGTCCTCCCCGACAAGACAAAGGATTCAAGCCCTTCCACTTGGAAAGCAAGAGTAACTGTAGGAGACATCGTGAGTTGGTTGCATAGATGCCAAGATATCATGATGAATGTCACTAAATAGAAGTGACAAGTCACTCTGGGCTAGGGGAATGAAGTATGCAACAAGTGTGGGAAGGGAAGAGAGTGGTAACCATCCACTAGCTGTCTTTGAAGTAAGGGCAGAGGAGAGTTACACCTGGGCCAGCAAATAGCTAAAGACCTACTGGAGCCATAATTGAATATATGAGGTGAAGGTCTGTGCAGCTGGTGACTTCAGAAGCAGACAGTAAGGCCTGAACACACTTTATCAGAACGGAAACGGTGTGTCATCTGTGGACGAAGAAAGAATGTGCCTCTAGGAGGACAGAGATGCTTAGGATGAGACTCCTGCTCTCGAGGAGCTCACACGGTAATGTGAGGAACACACACACAGCTGACAAAGGCTGATGCAGACAAGGTGCTGAGGGAGCACAGAATGGGGAGACATCTCAAAGACGCCGTCTGAACTGAGGCTGATGCAAGGCTAAAGAAGTAAAGGAGGTCATATTTAGAGATATTGTGCACAGACTCAGGAATAAGAGAGTTACAGGCAGTTTAGGAAAATGTAAATAGATCACATCAACAAAAAAATGGATAAAACTCAATACCTACTCAAAACAGTCCCTGGGCCTATGGTTTCATTCAATAAATGCTCCCTAAATCGACCTTATCATCAATTGCACGTTCAAAACCTCTTCCCTACTCTGCCCAAGAGGGTGCTAAAAGGCCAGAGGTAGAGTCCAGGGTCAGAGACAGTTGCAAAAGGGTGAGGTAGGTCATTAACACTTTGGGTAACAAAGTCAATCACAAATGCCTGGGAATTATGCACTTTTAAAAAATCTTTGCCTTTGCTTGACCCATCAATAGAGCCAAGGAAAGATTATCTTCATCTCACTCATCTGGCAAACCATACTAAATGCTACTAGTTACCAAGCCAGGAAAAGCACTGAAGAGAGGAGAGATCATTATAATACCAAGTGAACAGAATCCAGTCTTTTTCCTTGTGATGTTTACAAGCTAGTGGTGGGAGGAGACAAACTCTCAATAGTCAGACCACAACCAGCCTCAAAATAACACAATGGGTGCTCAAAAGAGGAACAAGATAGGGTGTCCTGGGGGCCCAGGTGACCTATGTCTTGACTGTGTTCAATTTTTAAGTGATAGAAATTGAAAGCATTGTTTAGTATTAGCATATATCATCAAGTATCTTTTTTTTAAGCAAATCTTTGTTGAATAAATAATCGATCTTTCAGGAGCCTCTACATGTCTTGGTTTTGCTCTGGTGACTCTCTGGTGACAAATTCTAAGCTATCTATTCCCACATGGAGGGCTTGGTAAATATTTGCTTTTGAGATGAAGGTGACTTTGTCAAGCAGCGTCCATTCTACCAAGTGCACATAACTACGCAGCTCTTCCTCAATCTCTAATTTTGTGGATTTCACCTGCAGATCCTGAAAGGGGCCGATGGTGCTTCATTCTGCCTTCCCCTCCTGCCTACCCCAGATTTGGCCCAAACTGTGTCCCTAATTCATACATTTCTCTGTTCTCCCTGTCGTGGGCACCTGCTCCCCATTTTCCATCACCCCTCTTAAGATAGAGAGGTGTTGCACTCTGCTCTGAATGCGAAGCAGCCCACATAGCCAACATGAGTTTGCTACCCTTCCCCAGAGCACTGAACATCTTGAAGATATTTGTAATTTTACTCACAACTGGAGGATATAATTCATCGCTTGCTGAGTAAGTCCACCAGCTGCCAGAGGATTCCAGAGACCATGTGCATGACACTTAGAGTAAAAACAAAATGAAACGGTCCTACTCTGCCCTCCCTCACACACAAATACACACACTCACAACCAAGCCAAGGGCTTGTGCTCTCAGACAGAATAAGCCCACCGCCTCCCTTGGGCCCCTGCCTCCTACCTCTTGATCTTTAAGGAGAGGTAGTTCAACGCATGTTCAGGATACACAGATTTTGTGATGCAAATCAGGCCCAGGCAGATGGCAAGGTTAAGAATGAATTACTGTCAGCTATAAGAGGCTCAAGGGATAAAGGGAATCCCAGCCAAGGAGAGGGATGCAGAGTTGCTCTCTATGCAATTAATCATCTGTCAGAGCACAAGGATGGCTGCTGGGAAGATCAGGTGAGTCTCTGCAGCTTACAGCCTGCTTTCCAGCTGGGACCCTGTGGTCAGAGGGGCTTGACCAAGACCTCCTCCTTGCCTGGAACTTGGGGAACAGGGAGAAAGCAGACTGGCATCTGCCAGGAGGGACCATGGGGACTGCCCATCCAGAGTCAGGCTGCCCTGTCCTGGACACAGGTGCCCTGGCCTCGACTCTCCCCATGGTTTCTACCTGCAGACGCCAAGTGAATTCCAGCACCGACCACATTCTCCAGACTGTTCAACAGTGACAGTTGCCGCTATTGTGTCCTGTGCCTTGCTAACCTGTACACACAATCTTACTTAATCCTGCCTGCGGCCTTTGAGGCTGGGTACCACACTTATCCCATCTAACAGATGAGGAAAATGAGGCTCGGAGAGACTCAGTGACTTGCCCAAGGTCACGCAGTTGGTGAGTGATAGACAACAGGGTTTGAACTCAGGCTTGTCTGATTTAGAAGCCACTGTTTGGAACCACCAGACTGCTGCCTCTCCCCAGAACTGGAAGGAACCCTCATGAGATAGTCTGTTTGGAACTGAGAACAAGAAAAAGTTTGTTCTCTGAACGCATTATAGGTTGTCTCAGCTTCAGTGAAGATAACTGTAAAAATAACTGGGAGACACGTTTATGGCTCCACTGCAGCAGCTATGTGCTTCCAACATATTCTGAGTTTGATTCCCCTACTCCCCTTCTCAACTCCTTGGCTTCCTACACCTTCCTAATCCTCTCTGTGTGTGCCTGCTTGTTTTTATTATGGTATGTGTTTTCTGAAGACCTTCTGGAGAATAAGATGAGAAGTAGAAACATGGAAAGATGGTCAGGCGGATGCCCAGATAGATAGATGGGAGACCGATAGATGGACTGATAGATGAGTAGATGGATTCACACAGATATCTAGATGGAGAGATAATCAGACAAATGAACAAGCACGTGGACAGATGGACCAGAAGATAGATAACTGGGTGGACAGATAAATAGACAGATGGACAGACAGGTAAACAGACAGAACAGCCCTGACTCGTGCATGGATTGACTCTGACAGACACCCACGTCAGCCACCTGGGCCCTCTGAGAATGACTGCTGACCACAAGAAATGCCACTCCGAGGGCAGAGCGGCCTGGGTTCAGCCAGTCCCAGAGGGCCAGGAGTTTGGCACCTGTCACTGAGCTGGCCCTCTCACACCTAGTCAGTAAGGCGGATACCTGGTCAGTAAGGAGGGTGAGGAATGGCTTAACCCAGGCTTAACGTTCCGTCCACCTCTTTTGCCGGGCCTTGCTCTCCTGCCCTGGTTTTTGTCTCCTCCATTCTACTTACTCCCAAGGGGACACAGCGGCCAACACGACCTTGTGTGTGCAGTCGTTCAGTCCTGTCTGACCCTGCCACCCCATGGACTGTAGCCCACCAGGCTCCTCCGTTCACAGAATTTCCAGACAAGAATATTCTGGAACAGGTTGCCATTTCCTACTCCAAGGGATCTTCCTGACCCAGGGATCCAACCTGATTCTCCTGCATCTCTTGCGTTGGCAGTCAGATTCTTCACCAGTGAGCCACCTGGGAAGCCCCACATGACCTAACCTGGTTTTTATCTTGTATGCGTGGATTTTTGCATTCCTTTCCCACTGGCCACCTCCCGCTAGATTTCCCTTAAGGCAAGAAATACGTCTCTTACCTCTGTTCATCCAGTGCTTACCTCAATACACTTTAGTGCCAGGATGGAAAATTACCTCATGGAACACATCATAGGCAAGTACAAATCTCCAGCTTCTATACTTGAGGAAGCTTCTTTAGCCTCTTCAAGCACAATCACAAGTACCTGCAGCACTCAATAGCATCCTCAAATAGCATCCATGGTATATAAAAATGTCCCAACACCCCCATGATGACTATTTACTGAGTATTTACTAGGCATATGATATCATAACAATTATTAATAATAATAGAGCATTCAGGGTGGATGTAAGCACTTTACACTGCATCAGTAATAGGACCTAGAGCTAGGTTCCATTTGTACCTACATTTTCTGGTTGAGAAAACGTGAACTGCTGGAAAAGGTTAAGTAACCATGTTGGGTGGGACCAGTGGAGTGAGCCCTGGGGACCTTGTGCAGTCGTTAGAGAGCTTTAGTGGGCATCTTCTGACCAGTCCTGACCACATAGCCCTCTTCTCTGGTCAGACAAGAGCTCCTGGAGTCTAGCACGGAGGCACAAGCTGGCAGTGGCTCGTGGGGACACCTCCCAACCAGTTAAGGACCTGTCACTCCCGCTCGGAGCCCAGGACCAGCAAAGGGAGTTAAGGCTTGACTCACGGTAGCCATTCAGTGCTTTTTGTGACTTTCCCCAAGTCACCTAACCTCTGTGAGCTTCAGGGTCCTCATCTGTCAGTGGGGATAGTAACACCAACCCGGGATCCTGAACGGGGCTGTCGTGAGAATCCAGCGAGTGCCGCTGCCTTGTCGAGGGGGCAGGGGGCTCTGCTGGGCTCTGCCAAAGCCCTTGGCAGCATTTCTGCATCAAGGCCCCTTGGAAAACATGATCTAATTGGATGATTCAAACGGGCTTCCCAAATGCATTCTAGATCATTGCTAGGAAATACCAAACGCTGTCTGAGAGTTCAGCCAGTCCCAGAGGTTACTCTCAAGGCTGGTGCGTAAACCACAGTTATATCACTTCGGGCTCCTGGCCATCTGGCTGCGGTGCTAGAAATGCTTCAGGCTTGTTCTATTCGGACTTGGTTTGACCACAATCATATTAAATATTAAATCATCGAGTGGCACTGGCACAGAAAAGCACTCTGTCAGGCGTTAGCTATTCTGTCTTTTGTTACAATCCATAATAATTTCCTAAGCATGTAGAATGCGCCAACTTCAAGGCTTAAAAATGGATTGTATCTCGCCTAAAGGAACTTTGTCCCAATTTCACTGGAAATTAAAACTCAGCCCTCAGACAATGACACTGTGTTTCTTCATGATCTTGGGAAGCAAACGTCACCACGACAAATGCAGATCCTCTGCCCTTGGGGGAGACTGTAACTCTTCAGGGCTGGGACTCAGCACCCCACCCGCCTGTCCCATTCATCACAACAGTAATTCTGGGCCCTGTCTCTTCTCCCCAAGTCCTCAGTCTCCCCCCTCTGGCAGCTGATAACACTGCCTTCTCCCTCACCTGGGGTTGTGCTTTCCACCATGGGCCAACACCACGACCCAGGAATCTGACTCAGTCTCACTTAGTAGAGGGACAAGCTGACATAAGCCCTCTCCTGGGAAGCAAAATTCCCCAAATCACCTGTGGGGCAGTCCCGCAAAAGGGGTCTCACCAGCTCAAATCAGGAGGAGCCAATCAGACAAATCTAGAATATGGAACATTCAAGGAGACAGACAATTGGCTTGGACTCTACAAACGTATCAATGTCGTTTTTAAAAAAGTGGAAGACTATTTTACATGAAAGAAAACTTAAAGATACGTAACTGAAAGTAATGTGTCCATAAACCTTGACTGGATTCTGGTCCTCTCCCCCAGAAAATTGCTCGTAAAATTATTGAGGAAAACTGGTGAAGTTTGACTATCAGATGACATACTGGATGAGAGTTGGCATAATGTGCTCTTGCAGAATGTCCTTACTCTGAGGAGATGCATTCAAGGGTGAAGAGATACAGTGTCGGCAAATTTCAAACCTCACTATTCATAGATTTTCAAATTTGCTTACTAGTTAAAATTTATTTATAACTTCAAAATCAATACTTTTCATGGTTACTTGCTTTCATGGTTACTTACAGTCATGCCCAGGGTGTTGAAAATTTGAATCATTCTGCATACACATTCCCAACTGAGGTCAAACAAGGTGGTACTCTGCCTTCTTATTTCATTATTTCAGAAATGAACACTTGTAAACAAGTGTCCCTTTCGTGGTCTATTGAGTGCATATTTTTCCCTACACTTTTTTGAAATTTTGCTTTTTAAAATGGTCTCAAGCACAGTGCTGTCTATTTCTCCTATGTGCAAGAAGACTGTGATGTCCCGTACAGAGAAAATATGCATGTGTTAGATAAGCTTGGTTCAGGCATAAGTTACAGTGCTGTTGGCTGTGGGTTCAATGTTAATAAAATACAGTATCTTTAAACAGAAGCAAGGTTAATGGAAACGGGATCAGAAACTCACAGGAACCTAATTCTGTATTTCCCTTGGAAACAATGGTTTAGCATTTGCTGATTCAGTGTTCACTTCAATTATATAGCATACAACTACTGTGGTTAATGAGAATGGATTATATGTGTGTGCATATGTGTGTGTTATAGTCACATCTAGAGAGTGTGAACTAGTGTAGTAAAATGTTAACAACTGGTGAATCTAAATGAAGAGCATAATCTTTTATTTTTCTGCAGATTTAACTTTTTCAAAAAACGTTGGAAAAGACCACACCACACAAACTGTAGCTTGTAACATGTTCATGGTAAGATCAGCTTAGAGAATCCAACATGTCTCTAATGAAAGAACATGGATTGGAATGGAGTGGAGTAGAGCAGATTAGGAAAGAAAATATCATTCTTTCACGTGCATACTTGGTGAAACTTGTTTTTAGAGAGGCATGATGTGTGTTTGCTCTGTTGTAAAGTGTTTTCCTTATTATGAGTTATGGTTCAAAAACATTTGCAGCTCATGAGTCTGTAAATCCAAAGGCAGTCAGTGGCACCCCCACCCCCCCCCCCATACCC
>SJYX01020237.1:421301-436196 GCA_006410675.1 Oreotragus oreotragus
CCCCCCCCCCCCCCCCCCCCCCCGCTCCCCGCTTTTCACCTTTCCTTCTCTTCAGTGTTCTGTGTCAGAGTCCAGATCCGCCTCCAGAGGGCGTCCTTCTCCTTCCAGGCTGGCGCCCTGCGGGCTGGCTATGGCTCCTCCCGCTCTGCCCCTTCTCCATCCCTCATCCTCTGCTTCTCTGTCGCCCCACCTCTTCCCATGTGCTCCCTCTAGGCCACCAAGAACCATGCTGTAGTCTCCCCCAGGATCACTCCCTAGGCCCTGATACTTTTTACTCTCAGCTTCTGCTAAGGCATGACTCCTGTATCATCAAGTCTTTGAACTTGCCTCCTTGCACCACGGAGGTGGTCCTGGAGTCTGTGAGGGCAGAGGGGAAGCAGGTGGAGAGGGGGATGCAGAGAATGCTTCCAGGGGAAGATGCTAGCTCAGATGTTAGAAAGTTCTCTTACTAAGTGACTAGCAAAGCTCTGTGTAAGAAGTAAAACATTTAGACATATCCAGGAGAATAGACAGGAGTCAGCTTAGTAAAAAAAAGTCACAAGAGCAAGAACATTTGAGGTAGCAGGGACAACTAGACCAGAAGAAGGACAGAGGGGAGCAGCAGCAAGAGTAGGAAAAGTGGAATAAACCAAGAGTCAGAAGTGTGAGTGTCACAGGGCGCAACTCAAAAGGATACTGCAGCTTCCGCCCTATTGCAGAAGTCACGGGTTAGTAGGACAGAAACCACAGGCTGACTGGTTTCTGGGCTCACAGCTCTGAGGAAACAAGTTTCCTGCTAATTAAGGCAGACAGTACCAGCCAGCATCCATGAAAAGTGCCAACTCTTGATATAGGTGTTTTCATTAATTATTAGGCTTCAAAAAAAAAAAGGTAAGCCTGTAGCTACAAAGAAAACTAGACAAGAGGAACACATCCAGGAAGCCCAGTGTCCCTGGAACTCCTGTCAAGAGTCTGCCATCCTTTAGCAGAGGTCTAGGATGCTCTCCTAGTCTAAAAGACTCAGAGTTCGGGAGATACTGGAGAGGAGAGGATTGAGGGGCTCCCAGTGCGAGGAAATAGGAAGACTTCAGGAGTGGTGGAGCTTCTCAGGGAACCAGAAGGAAACACAGGAGCAGGGGCTGGCAAGGACCTGGCATGGCCCTGAGAAAGGACTAGTTCCTCCTGCTGTCTCTTTAGGCCCCAAGGGAAGTCCAGGGGATGAAAAACAGACCATTACCTCTTCACCACTTATGGTAGGATGATTTCTGTTCTGTCCTAGCTTCTCAAGAAAAATTCTTGGACAGTGACTGCAGTCACAGAATTAAAAGATGCTTGCTCCTTAGAAGAAAAGGTATGACAAACCTCGACAATGTGAATTAAAAAAAGAAAAGACATCACTTTGCCAACAAAGGTCCGTCTAGTCAAAGCTATGTTTTTTCCAGTAGTCATGTATGCATGTGAGATTTGGACCATAAAGAAGGCTGAGTGCCAAAGAATTGATGCTTTCAAATTGTGGTGCTGGAGAAGACTTTTGAAAGTCCCTTGGACAGCAAGGAGATCAAACCTGCCAATCTTAAAGGAAATACACCCTGAATATGGAGGAACTGATGCTGAAGCTCCACTACTTTGGCCACCTGATGGGAAGAGCCATTGGAAATGGGAAGAGCCATTGGAAAAGACCCTAAGGCTGAACAAGATTAAGGGCAGGAGGGGAAGGGGGGAAAGAGAATGAGATGGTTGAATGGCATCACCGACTCAATGGACATGAGTTTGAGCAAACTGCCGGAGGTAGTGAAGGACAGGGAAGCCTGGTGTGCTGCAATCCATGGAGTTGCAAAGAGTCAGACACACCTTAGTGACTTAACTGCAGCAACTAACAGAGGTCATCTTGGGGCAGAGAAAGGACAGGCTGTCAGGGGAAAGGAAAGGGTTGTCGCCTAGGGGAGAAACTGTGCCGAGCACAGTAGCAGGAGGCGAGCTGGCAGCAAGAGACGGGGTCTTCCTTGAGGACACCCCTAAGGGGACACCATGCTGCTACCCCTGTATTTTGGAGACAGTCTCTGTCTACAAGGGGGAAGTTTTGGCAGGTATACCTGGATTTATATGTTAGTTATGTGGATTTAAAAGTTATATGGATTTAAAAGCCATAAATTCTGAGATAGGACTGGAGAATGAAGGTGATATGGACCTGCAAGGGGCCAGAACTTTCTTCCTCAGGGCAATGTCTTTTATCTTGGCCGGTCATCAGAATTCTGAAGGGCAGTCTTATAAAACACACCATTTTGTGAATTCCCTGGCAGTCCCGTGGTTAGGACTCGGCGCTTCCAGTGCAAGCCATGGTCAGGGAACTCAGATCTCACAAGTTGTGCAGTGTGGCAAAACAAAACAAAAAAACAAAAAACCCTCAAACATTCAGTTCCTTTCCAGACTTGCCAAATTAGAATCCACAGGTATTCAATTATATATTTTATCTCCACTGTTAGATTGTGAGCCTCTTCAGATGGGTCTGGGTCTGAGCAAGGGTCAGTTGGTTGTGAGAATCGGCCGGTTCAAGTAGAGAGGGCTGATCCGGCTCCGTGGGTACAGAGCTGGCACTGAGAGCCCGCTCAGCTGCGCTCTCCTTCACCTACTCTGGGCCCTAGACTGCCGCTGCCACTGCCGCAGCAGACGTACCCCTCTCCCTTTCCCACCTCCACTTTTCACTGCAGAATTCTGTAGTTCTTACTGTTTATGCTGCAGCTGGCGTATGACAAAACTAATAATAATAATAACGGCTCGAAATAACCTTCTCATTCAAGTGTTCATTGTCACTTCTCCGTGGTTTCTGAGTCGGGGGTAACAGTTTGAGGAAGAGAATCCTTGGTTGATGGACTAGCTCTTCTGGGTCAAATACATCATGAATTGGATGGGAGTAGGAAATAGAACCAAAGGTGGCCATGTAGGCCCCCTTCAGCAGTGCCATCAGAGCTGAGATGGCCACAAAATATTTCCACGACAGTCCTACTCAGTTAGTACTAGGAAAGTGAGCAAGGTGGTGGTCTAGTGGTTAGGACTCCACACTTCCACAGCAGGGGGCATAGGTTCCATCCCTCATTAGGGAGCTAGGATCATGCAAGCTGTGCAGCAGAACAAAAATTTTAAAAGGTGAGCAGAAAGTTGTGGCTTAGAAAAATTCAGGGCTCTTAGAAAAAGATGCTACCTTCACACATTACTGAAATCTTAAAGGATACAAGCTAAACTCTGAAGACCTTTCAGTTCAGTTCAGTTGCTCAGTCGTGTCCGACTCTTTGTGACCCCATGAATCGCAGCACGCCAGGCCTCCCTGTCCATCACCAACTCCCGGAGTTCACTCAGACTCACGTCCATCGAGTCCGTGGTGCCATCCAGCCATCTCATCCCCTGTCGTCCCCTTCTCCTCCTGCCCCCAATCCCTCCCAGTATCAGAGTCTTTTCCAATGAGTCAACTCTTCACATGAGGTGGCCAAAGTACTGGAGTTTCAGCTTTAGCATCACTCCTTCCAAAGAACACCCAGGGCTGATCTCCTTCAGAATGGACTGGTTGGATCTCCTTGCAATCCAAGGGACTTTCAAAAGTCTTCTCCAACACCACAGTTCAAAAGCATTAATTTTCGGTGCTCAGCTTTCTTCACAGTCCAACTCTCACATNCATCAACCATTCTACAGTAGTTTGGCATTTGAAACAAACTGCAAAGGTGAAAAAGCTCGGTAAGTGGGTGCCTCATGAGGTGTCCGGAAATTTTTTAAAAATCGTCATGTTGAAGTGCTCTCTTCTCTTATTCTATGCAACAACAACAAACTATTTCCCAATTGGATTGTGACGTGTGACGGAAAGCGGATTGTATATGATAACCGGCTCAGTGGCTGGACGGAGAAGCTCCAAAGCACTTCCCAAAGCCAAACTTGCACCCAAAACGGTCACGGTCACTGTTTGGCTGTCTGCTGCCAGTCTGATCCACTACAACTTTCTGAATCCTGGTGAAACCATTCCATCTGAGAAGTACGCTCAGCAGATCGATGAGATGCAACGAAAACTGCAATGCCTGCAGCCTGCATCAGTCAGCAGAAAGGGCCCAATTCTTCTCCACGACAACGCCCGACCACACGCTGCACAACCAACACTTCAAAAGTTAAATGAATTGGGCTACCAAGTTTTGCCACATCCACGATCTTCACCTGACCTCTTGCCAACCCACTGCTACTTTTTCAAGCCTCTTGACAACTTTTTGCACGGAAAATGTTTCCACAGCCAACAGGATGCAGAAAATGCTTTCCAAGAGTTCGTTGNAGTTTTGCCACATCCACGATCTTCACCTGACCTCTTGCCAACCCACTACTACTTTTTCAAGTCTCTTGACAACTTTTTGCACGGAAAATGTTTCCACAGCCAACAGGATGCAGAAAATGCTTTCCAAGAGTTCGTTGAATCCCAAAGCATGGATTTTTAAGCTACAGGAATAATCAAACATTTCTCATTGGCAAAAATGTGTTGATTGTAATGGTTCCTATTTTTTATTAATAAAGCTTCGTTTGAGCCTAGTTAAAATGATTTAAAATTCACAGTCCAAAACTGTAATTACATTTGCACCAACCTAATAAGTGGAGAAGGAAATGGCAACCCACTCCAGTGTTCTTGCTTGGAGAATCCCAGGGACGGTGGAGCCTGGTGGGCTGCCGTCTATGGGGTCGCACAGAGTCGGACGTGACTGAAGCAACCTAGCAGCAGTAGCAGTAAGTGGGAAGAGGGCATGTGGGGAGCTTTTGGGGTGTTAGCACTGCTCTGTTTCTTGAGCTGGGTGGTGGTTGCACGGTATTTGCTTTATAATGATTTGCTAAGCTGTACCTCCATTGTTTACGCACTTTCCTATGCATGTGCAATTTTTCACCATTTAAAACACAAGTTCAACCAAAATCACTCCACCAAGCAGAGCTCCCATAGCTCACTTTATCAGGAGGTGAGATTCTCAACAGTTTAGATTCCATTTCTCTCTCCTTCCTTCCTCTTTCATCTGCAAATGGAGTTTCCATGCTTAAATCCTCCTGCAGAGCCGAGGTGGATGTACACATGTGTATGTGCCTGCTTCTTCTGCCAAGTTCTGATCTTACCCTGGGCAAAATGCCCCTCCATTTGACCCCGTTTGTCTGGTCTGACCTCCAAAGAACTCTCCTTGGGATTCAAGAATATCCAAAGGCCAGAAGCAGAGGTTCAATTCCATTCCTCCTGCAGAGTCAGGCTGGAGAAGGAGTGTTTTTTCCATTTACCCAACATTCTGCTTTTCAATGTACGCAGACTGCAGACAGAGTTGGCCAGCAAGAGCCAGGAGACGAGTGGCCAGACTTAAAGACAAAAGACTCTAGTCTGTGGGCCCAAGGCCCAGGCCCATCATTATTCACTGTCACACCAAAGCACCTCGTCATCTTGGGCTGCCTGTTGGGGAAACTTTCACTGGATGGGACCTTCCCCAACTCAACTTTAATCCTATTTAACAGGATTTATGGGATATGGCCATGGTTCTGGCTAGAAATTCCCTTGGAAGGACTATTGCTATAAGTCTGGTTAGGAAAAACTGACGCTCCCAGGGCAACTAGCAATGATTTGAAGACGCTTATAAGGTTTATTAGAAAGAGCCTGGACAGGGAACCAAAAGACCTGAGCTCCAGCCTATTCTTTCCCAGCACTGTGTCTGTAGGAAAACCATTTAAATTTCCTTTAGTCTCATGTCTTATCCAGCTCATAGGAACAAAGAAACTAAATGTAAATGGGATGCTTTAAAACGACTGCTGCTGCTGCTGCTAAGTCGCTTCAGTCGTGTCCAACTCTTTGTGACCCCATGGACTATAGCTCACCAGGTTCCACTGTCCACGGGATTCTCCAGGCAAGAATACTGGAGTGGGTTGCCATGCCCTCCTCCAGGGGATCTTCCTGACCCAGGGATTGAACCCATGTCTCCTGCACTGCAGGCAGATCCTTTACCACTGAGCCCTCAGTGAAGCCACTCACTAAGGCTGTACAAATATAAGGGATGATGATGATGATGATAAAGGTTCCAGTTCTTGCTACTAAACATTCCATAGTTTTGAAACAGAGATAGCTCTCATCAGTGTAACCATGATTAATTTTGGCGAAAACCCAGTGACTGTGACTGTTCAGAAGATAGATGCTGCTGGGTAGGGGCATTGCACCAGATTCACCCACTGCCCCATCCTTTGCCAGCAGAGAGGGCTCAGCTGCTAGACAAGGCTGGAAACAGATAATAGCTGAGCCCAGATAATAGCTCAGCGCACTGGCCTTCTCAGAGGCTGAGTGCCTGACCTTGGCCTCGTGAGCACTGTGTTCTACCCCCAGAGCCATCTTTCCCAGGCGGTGTTCTCCAGCGAGAATGAAAAACATGTGGCTGCCAAGGTCAGGTAAAAGCAGGAGAGGAGGCTGTCACTGATGCTCCTGAACATTTGGATGGCTCTAGAGGCCAAGAGAAAGAGAGATATTTTTCAACTTCAAAGGTCCAACTGGATCCTGGTCTAATTCCTTTTGAACCCATTTGAAGGAATCAGAAGCTGGTTTGAAGGAGGAGAAAGAATCCCAAGCCTGCATGAAGTCCATTGGTAGCAAGATGGTGTTGACCGTTCCTAATCCCGTCAGTCTAGCTATTCCTATCAGGGAAGGAAAGACTCAAGATGCCAAGTAGCCTGATTCTCTTAGGGAGCCCCTCCAGGAGGAGTGGGGTGATAAGAGTATACTGGCAAGACCTTATTGGCCACCTTGGCCTGCCTCCACTTTTGGGCTCCAGTAGCCTGACCCTGCTCATTAGACCTCACAATTGAAGCGACTATGGACCTACCAACCCTCCCAGAGCAAACAGCCATGTTCAGACAGCACTTCATCCCAGCACTGAGGGACTTTAGGCTACGGGTAGTCGAGAAGGCTCTGGCGTTCTCTATCTTTAAAAAAATTATTTAATTGGAGGATGACTGCTTTACAATGTTGTGTTGGTTTCTGCCATACAGCAACATGAGGCAGCTGTAAGTATACACGTATACCTTCCCTCTCGTGCCTCCTTCCCACCCCGATCCCCACCCTACTCCTCCAGGTCATCACAGAGTACTGGGCGAAGCTCCCTGTGTCATACAGCAGCTTCCCATCAGTTATCTGTTTTACCTATCACTTCAGTTCAGTTCAGTCGCTCAGTCGTGTCTGACTCTTTGCGACCCCATGAACCACAGCACGCCAGGCCTCCCTGCCCACCACCAACTCCCGGAGTCCACCCAAACCCATGTCCATTGAGTGGGTGATGCCATCCAACCATCTCATTCTCTGTCGTCCCCCTCTCCTCCCCCCTCAATCTTTCCCAGCATCAGGGTCTTTTCAAATGAGTCAGCTCTTCGCATCAGGTGGCCAAAGTACTGGAGCCTCAGCTTCAACATCAGTCCTTCCAATGAATACCCAGGACTGATCTCCTTTAGGATGGACTGGTTGGATCCCTTTGCAGTCCAAGGGACTCTCAAGAGTCTTCTCCAACACCATATTTCAAAAGCATCAATTCATCAGCACTTAGCTTTCTTTATAGTCCAACTCTCACATCTATACATGACTCCTGGAAAAACCATAGCCTTGACTAGACGGAACTTTGTTGGCAAAGTAATGTCTCTGCTTTTTAATATGCTGTCTAGGTTGGCCATAACTTTCCTTCCAAGAAGCGAGCATCTTTTAATTTCATGGCCGCAGTCACCATCTACAGTGATTTTGGAGCCCCAAAAAATAGTCTGTCACTGTTTCCACTGTTTGTCCATCTATTTGCCATGAAGTGATGGGACTGGATGCCATGATCTTAGTTTTCTGAATGTTGAGCTTTAAGCCAACTTTTCCACTCTCCTCTTTCACTTTGATCAACAGACTCTTTAGTTCTTCACTTCCTACTATAAGGGTGGTGTCATCTGCATATTTGAGGTTATTGATATTTCTCCCAGCAATCTTGATTCCAGCTTGTGCTTCTTCCAGCCCAGCGTTTCTCATGATGAGCTCTGCATATAAGTTAAATAAGCAGGGTGACGATATACAGCCTTGATGTACTCCTTTGCCTATTTGGAACCAGTCTGTTGTTCCATGTCCAGTTCTAACTGCAGCTTTCTGACCGCATACAGGTTTCTCAAGAGGCAGGTCAGGTGGTCTGGTATTCCCATCTCTTTCAGAATTTTCCAGTTTATTGTGATCCACACAGTCAAAGGCTTTGGCATAGTCAATAAAGCAGAAATAGATGTTTTTCTGGAACTCTCTTGCTTTTTCGATGATCCAGCAGATGTTGGCAATTTGATCTCTGGTTCCTCTGCCTTTTCTAAAACCAGCTTGAACATCAGGAAGTTCACGGTTCACGTATTGCTGAAGCCTGGCTTGGAGAATTTTGAGCATCACTTTACTAGCGTGTGAGATGAGTGCATGAAGTCAAACAGGAAGCCCGTGAAAGCGTAGAGACTCGGCTGCACAATAGAAGCCGGGAAAGCCGAGCTCCAGTCCCAGCTGTTTACTGACTGGTGGTGTGACCTTGGGCAGGTCTTTCTTCTCCCGTAGGCTTTGATTTCCCCACCTATGAACAATGAGTCTGAATGAAAAGATCTCTCCCTCTTTCAATTCGTAGTGTGTTTATGCATGGCTTTCACTCTTGGTTACCTATGACTGATGGGCAATCTTATATAAACATTTCACAATCCTAAGAATGATTAGAAATGAACTACTCGTAAGATGAACTGGGCCTGCCCAGGCAGGAGTTGGTTACATATCACCCTGAGTCTGCTCAGCCTTATTAGTGGATTCTGTTGCAATGGTTCAGTATCTTTAGGACATTGACCTCTATCTTGTCCAACATAGTGTTTTTGCACAAAAAACCTGGGAAAATTCAGCAGATGGTAGTCCTAGGCAAGGCAGACACAAATGAGACCCTCCAGACTGAAGTTCCCTGCAGAGAGCAACGATTTTGTATTTGTGAATTAAAAATAGCTATTAGTGGTTTGCTAGAGTGGCTTCCTAAGGGCCTAAACATAGGGTGCACAAGGATCTGATGTCTTCCAGACTGGTCAGGGTTTTCTGGCCTCTCAGTGAGAGCCCTCATCTATTTAACATTCACTTTTTTAAACCTTGTGGTAACTCTGAATATCCCACTAAGTATAGTGCCTGCCACCTCTCTGAAAGGCATCTCGGCATTCCCTGCTCGTTCTTTTCCAGTCTCATTTATCATTGACGGCCTACCATTTATAATTCCTCTAAGTTGCCGTCTCTCACTGGTGTCCTGTGAGACAGACTGAGCAATTGCATTTGGCCTGCACAGTTCTGGCCAGCAGAATTGTGTTGCTGTTGTTATTTTTAAATCTTGAATTAGCTTTTGCATTTAAAATTTAATGTCATGTTCTGGTTATCTATTGCTCCCTTACAAATCATGCAGCTTAGTGGCATAAAACATAACCACTAGTCATGATTAAGCAAGTCAGGAATTTGGGCAAGGCACAGCTCAAGGTGGAGGGCAGGAGATGGAGGGTGGTCTCTGCACCATGATGTCTGGGACCTCGACAGGGAAGATTCAAACAGCTGGAGTGACTTGAAGGGCTGAGAGGTGCTACTCAAAGTAATCCTGTCACCTGCTTTCCTAGGATCAGTCTAGGCGAGATCCAGGTGATTTAAAATTGGAAGACAATAATCATTTACTAAAAAATCCAAAACTTAAATGGTGAGTGGATAGAATAGTGGCAATGGCTTGCAAATGGTGAGGGGATACAATGGTGGCAATGATTTGTAAATGATTTCATTCACCATAACCCTCAAAAGGAGCCACAGGTGAAAACTTTTTTCCCCAGGACTTTCTAGAAACACATTGTGAAGTTTACCTGAGAAATAACCCCAGACTGACGCCAAGCTCCTGACCTACACATACGAAAAGGAAGACTTCAACATTCTAAAATATTTTATAACTCTCCTGGGCCTTATTCCCCAGCTCACTTCCTCCTGGTTGTTAATTATAATTTTATGCAAATTTTCTGGGCCCCTTGACCTTTTGTGACAGATGTTAATGAATATTGCAAAAAATGCAGAAAGTAATACTGTTGTTTGCTCCAAATCTTTATTCTCATTATTAAGTATTAGACCCCAAGCTATTTCATCAATGCCTGTTGCTTTAATAAATATTTCACATTCTTCTATTAATGTGTCATAATCTTACAAGTTTGTTGTTATACTTCACGTTTCATCCAATGAGACTTAGAAACCATAAATTTGGGGTTGCATAATTATCAGTGGACTCATAAGACTTTTATTTGCTCAAATGCAAAATGCTTTACATAGTTTCAGGGAGCTGAAATGGCTCCTGTAATATAATACCAGATTAAACAAATCCCTCATACTTTTTATGCTTCCTCTTGATTTAAATTTCTTTTACTAAATGGACAGAAGTGGTCAGTGTTATTAAAAATGATTCGCAATCTTCAGTAATCAGGGACCACAAAATTCCACTTGTGCATGCCTGTCCTGAGGGAACACCACGCCACCCTCTCTCTGTCTGTTGCTGAGAAGGAGGAGGAGAGTACCGCCCTCACACAGGTTCTGACACAAGACAGACCTGAGCTCGGAGTCCTGCTGAAAATCACTGGAGAAGTTTGGGTCTTTGTCTCATAAGAGTGAAAAGAGGATGATGATGCCTACCTCAAAAGGCTATTGAGAGAACTGACGACCTATATGGCTGAGGGGTTTTATGTTTAAATTAAATCAGAAAGACTTAGATTCAAATCCTGACTCTAGGACTTCTGAGTTGAGTGATCTTGGGCAAGTCACATAAACTCTCAGCCTTAAATTCATCTCTAAAATGGGGTTGCTAATAGTGCTTAATTCATAGGGTTGTAAATGAGATGCAAATACATGTAAATTGCTAATGCAATGCCAGGCAGGTGGGGGGCCTGAACCAGTCCTGGGTCCACTCGTCTGAGTGCAGTAAAGCTAATCTACTGACTCCAGGCTGTAGTGAAAGAAAGGACAGTGTTTATTGCAGAATGCCAACCAAGGGGAATGGGCAGCTCATGCTCAAAAGACCCAAACTCCTCCACTGCTCTCAGAAAAAGGATTTTAAAGAAAGTGTGAGAGAGGGGGCTGCAGGGTGAGTAATTAGCTCATGAACAGTTCTCAGGTCGGTTGGCATCAAGGTGAAGTATCAAGCATCATCAATCTTCTGGTTTCAAGCAGTCTAGGGTCTGTGTGCTTGTGGTCAGCAGTTTTCATCTGGAGGGGGTCTGCTTCTTGTAAAAATCAACTTAAGAACGTGTGTCAGCACTTTGTCTATATCTTTCAGGGAACTGGGAGTTCAGTGACTCTGCTAGGTGGTGGATTTATAGTCTAAATTGTTACCAGTTTCCTCAGTCCAACTACTATTCTTTGCTTCTACATCTTCAATTTTCCAATTGTTAACTCTTAAGTCCGCCTTTTGAAACTCAGGGGAGGCCTGGGAGACTAAAGCAGAAGCCTTTTACTTTGAAGGACAGGGAAACTGGGGCTTGTACACAATTTCATATACAGGAACCCTCCTCCCTTTCTCTTGGTTCACGGTCTTCTGGACCTACTCTCTGCATCTCAGCTTTTTCTTATTGCTGGTTTCCCAGGGCTTGGATTTCCAAGCGTTCTGCTCAGGTGTCAGAACTAGGGGCCCAATATCTAACTGAGACACCAGGGTGGCCACAGCCCCCAGGGCCTGATACAATTGGTAAAAGCTTCTTCACAGCACACAGAGGGCGGAGGACCTGCTGTTACCTGGGAAGTCACTGCCCTGGAGCAGCCAGACACTTGGGGCTCTGAGGAAACCAGTGGCCTGCTTCCAGCTGCCGCCGCAGACTATGGTGGCCGCAGAGGCCCCTCTCCAGCCATCCACATGATGCTGTGGTCAAGCAAGGCCTGGGGAAGAAGCTGGAGGGGAGGGGAGCTCCGAGTACGGACCCTCCCCTTCCTCCTCTTCAGCTTGTCCTGAAGCACGTGCAGCCCCAGCACCCCCAGGTCCCCCCTGCACACCCAGGCTTCACAGGCACCCAAGAGTGAAAAGTGAAAGTGTTAGTCACTCAGTCGTGTCCAACTGTTTATGACCCCATGGACTGTGGACTGTACTCCACCAGGCTTCTCGGTCCATGGGTTTCTCCATGCAAGAATACTGGAGTGGGTTGCCTGAGAACCCACTGCTATTGACTGAACATTTCCCAAGTGCCCGTCCATGTTTAATCTTCGCAATAGCACCAGGAGGCTGTTGCTATTACTCTAATTTTAGAATTGGAAGAAGAGAAGCCCAGAGTCATCGCCTGCCAAAGTCCCATGACTGGTCTGTAAGTGAGCAGAATTGCAACGCTGGCCTGGTGTCCCCAAGACTGGCTCTTCACCACTGACATTCCCCTTTTCTCAAATGCAGGGATAAAGTCAAGTTGAAAAAGGTAGGCTGACACTGGGGAATTTTCTATATGGACAGGAGTTTGGTCATTGCAATGATTCCTGGAAGTGTCTTGCAAATTGGAAGAAGGGAACAATCAGAGAAGGGTGCGTGGAGACACCCAGATCTTTGGGAGGCGGGAGCAGCCTGGTGAGGGTCGGTGAGAAGCCCAGAGGGCAGAGGTGCGGCCATCAGGAGCTGGACCAAGCTAAGCCCCAGCTCTGAGAGAGGCCAGGAGATGCTCAGAGCAGAAATCTCAGGGCCTCTCGGAAAGGAGCCCAGATGCCGGGAGAGCGCGTGTGCAGCTGAGAACCACAGGCACCAAAGAGGCCAGGGGAACTTCCGGGCTTGGTTTGGGGGTGTCTTGTCTCCCCCCATTAGCCGGACGATGAGATCTTGTAACTAGCAAGAGGAAGTCATCAACTTGCAAAATTATTATTAATATGGAACGCCAGGAATGGTACTGGCATATTTTACAAGTAATTTTTAAACCCAGTGACATCTGTCTGGGGGGTATCAGGGCCCCGATGATCTCTGAGGAGGCTGACTTAGAGGAGCAGAGACATTTATTAGTAAGTAGCGGAGAACCCGCCTGCTTTCCCCTACAACACACACAATACTGACAAAATACTTCTCATCTTTGGACCTGGACATAACATTAAGGGCTCTGTTGGTTACTACCAGTCTGAGTTCCATTTCTCACTGGAAAAGAGTTAACTGTCAGTTTAGGGAAACCGATTGCAGTCTTCTCTCTTCCTAAACCTCTCAGTGCGGTCCTCCTGGGCGGCTCTGCGGCTCCACCCCGCGACCGCCCGCCCGATCTCCATCTCGCTCCGAGCTCACCCGGCTCCAGTGGGCCAGCCTGTCAGACCCAGCGGTTGATAGATCGGCCTTTTCGCTGGAGTGTTACCAAGAATTTCTCCGTCCCTCCTTGCCAGAATGCATGTTTCCAATTATGTTAAACTCTTCAGGAGAAGTTCACGTCTTTTTGAGTTGGTTAAATAAAACTGCGGTGTTTGGGAAGCGCCCGGATCGCTGCAAGAGCGGGTCCCAGGAGAGGGGGGCGAGGGCTGCCGGACCAGCGGCCTGCGAGCGATTCCCTCCAAGCCAACCGCACAGCGCACGCTGCAGGTTTCTTTTTGGGTGCCCGGTTTTCTCCCGTTTGCAAGACAGGCGTTATTTGCCGCGGAGAATGAGGTCTTGGGTCCCTGGCTGGAGGCAGGAGGGTGGATGTGACGCCACCCCCAGGACACACAGGTTAGCTTTTCCGAGACAACCCGGAGTAGGATTCTGGACAGGTGGGGCAAGGAGGTCAAACCTGAATGTCTGTCAAGTAGCCTGGTAAAGAGTTTTCAGAGGGGGTGAGCCTCCCCTCCCCTTCCCACCGAGTGCTGCCCCTAGGGCCGCCTCCTCCCAGTCTCTGGTTGCATTTGCCTAAGAATCTGTCTTCTTCCTGCCCATCTGCTGCCCCCCAACCCCCTGTTCCCACAATCGGACTATTTCCACAAACCCCAAAGCGAGAAGCATGGAAGGTGTGAGGAGCCAGAGCGGGTATCTGCCAGCCTTCTCGTCCCACAGATTGAGTTCTCCCAACCAGCGGCCTCATCCCCTCCCCGTTCACTCCTGTTTCTTGTAGGCCGAGGGCCAAAGTGCTCCTTCCAAATCCAAAATAGTTAATCCTGGATCACCCTCCCTCCCGCTGATGGTTTCCGCTGAGCAAATTTTTCATACCATTGCCTAGCAGACTCAGACTCTGTCCCCCAGGTACCCTCCTCCAGTCGACCTGTTGCTGCTAAAATGGGGAACACTCACCATGTAAACACTCTCCACTGGGGAGAGGGCAAGGTGGTGGTCAGGAAAAACTTCTTGGTGCTTGCACATGCATCTTAAAAGATCTTTCAAGACTTTCTTTGAAGACTTCAAGTATATGTGTACTATCATGTAGGAAATGAATCGCCAGTCTGTGTTCGATGCAGAATGCAGGATGCTTGGGGCTGGTGTATGGGAATGATCCGGAGGGATGATGGGGGGTGGGAGGAGGGAGGGGCGTTCATGTTTGGGAGTTCGTGTACACCCGTGGCAGATTCATGTCAATGTATGCCAAAACCAGTAGAGTACTGTAAAGTAAAATAAAAAACAAATAAATAAATAAACAAAAAAAAAAGACTTCAAGTTGGTTTTTTTGAGGGGATATTTGTGGGGTGGGTGGAACATGAAGGAGGAACTTTCTGGGCAGAGAGGATGATGTGAGAAAGGTGCTGGGCAGGCATACAACCTCACAGCCTGATCCAGAGACAGTAGAATTGTGTGGACAATCATAGACAATCATCATAGACAAATCACAGGATGTGATTAGGTATAGATCAAAGGTGAGGCTGCAGAGGAAGGCAGGGGCCCCTCATCATGTTCCCTGGGTGCAATGGCAAGGATCTGGGGCTCGATCTTATAGACTAAGGGAGTC
>SJYX01020237.1:436444-464980 GCA_006410675.1 Oreotragus oreotragus
TGTTTCCCCTACAACACACACAATACTGACAAAATACTTCTCATCTTTGGACCTGGACATAACATTAAGGGCTCTGTTGGTTACTACCAGTCTGAGTTCCATTTCTCACTGGAAAAGAGTTAACTGTCAGTTTAGGGAAACCGATTGCAGTCTTCTCTCTTCCTAAACCTCTCAGTGCGGTCCTCCTGGGCGGCTCTGCGGCTCCACCCCGCGACCGCCCGCCCGATCTCCATCTCGCTCCGAGCTCACCCGGCTCCAGTGGGCCAGCCTGTCAGACCCAGCGGTTGATAGATCGGCCTTTTCGCTGGAGTGTTACCAAGAATTTCTCCGTCCCTCCTTGCCAGAATGCATGTTTCCAATTATGTTAAACTCTTCAGGAGAAGTTCACGTCTTTTTGAGTTGGTTAAATAAAACTGCGGTGTTTGGGAAGCGCCCGGATCGCTGCAAGAGCGGGTCCCAGGAGAGCGGGGCGAGGGCTGCCGGACCAGCGGCCTGCGAGCGATTCCCTCCAAGCCAACCGCACAGCGCACGCTGCAGGTTTCTTTTTGGGTGCCCGGTTTTCTCCCGTTTGCAAGACAGGCGTTATTTGCCGCGGAGAATGAGGTCTTGGGTCCCTGGCTGGAGGCAGGAGGGTGGATGTGACGCCACCCCCAGGACACACAGGTTAGCTTTTCCGAGACAACCCGGAGTAGGATTCTGGACAGGTGGGGCAAGGAGGTCAAACCTGAATGTCTGTCAAGTAGCCTGGTAAAGAGTTTTCAGAGGGGGTGACCCTCCCCTCCCCTTCCCACCGAGTGCTGCCCCTAGGGCCGCCTCCTCCCAGTCTCTGGTTGCATTTGCCTAAGAATCTGTCTTCTTCCTGCCCATCTGCTGCCCCCCAACCCCCTGTTCCCACAATCGGACTATTTCCACAAACCCCAAAGCGAGAAGCATGGAAGGTGTGAGGAGCCAGAGCGGGTATCTGCCAGCCTTCTCGTCCCACAGATTGAGTTCTCCCAACCAGCAGCCTCATCCCCTCCCCGTTCACTCCTGTTTCTTGTAGGCCGAGGGCCAAAGTGCTCCTTCCAAATCCAAAATAGTTAATCCTGGATCACCCTCCCTCCCGCTGATGGTTTCCGCTGAGCAAATTTTTCATACCATTGCCTAGCAGACTCAGCCTCTGTCCCCCAGGTACCCTCCTCCAGTCGACCTGTTGCTGCTAAAATGGGGAATACTCACCATGTAAACACTCTCCACTGGGGAGAGGGCAAGGTGGTGGTCAGGAAAAACTTCTTGGTGCTTGCACTGCATCTTAAAAGATCTTTCAAGACTTTCTTTTAAGACTTCAAGTTGCTTTTTGAGGGGATATTTGTGGGGTGGGTGGAACATGAAGGAGGAACTTTCTAGGCAGAGAGGATGGTGTGAGAAAGGTGCTAGGCAGGCATACAACCTCACAGCCTGATCCAGAGACAGTAGAATTGTGTGGATTTGTACACCCGTGGCAGATTCATGTCAATGTATGCCAAAACCAGTAGAGTACTGTAAAGTAAAATAAAAAACAAATAAATAAATAAACAAAAAAAAAAGACTTCAAGTTGGTTTTTTTGAGGGGATATTTGTGGGGTGGGTGGAACATGAAGGAGGAACTTTCTGGGCAGAGAGGATGATGTGAGAAAGGTGCTGGGCAGGCATACAACCTCACAGCCTGATCCAGAGACAGTAGAATTGTGTGGACAATCATAGACAATCATCATAGACAAATCACAGGATGTGATTAGGTATAGATCAAAGGTGAGGCTGCAGAGGAAGGCAGGGGCCCCTCATCATGTTCCCTGGGTGCAATGGCAAGGATCTGGGGCTCGATCTTATAGACTAAGGGAGTCATTGAGGAATTTTAGTCAGGAGAGATCTGCATTTTCCAAATATTACAGGGAGTGTGTGAAGAGAAACTCAGAACCAAGACAAGATCAGTGTGAATAGAAAAGGGAAGACCGACCAAGAAGAGATATTTAATGTGTAGACTATACAGGACGTTGTGAGTGACTGTTGTTCCGGCTCAAGGACTGGGTGGTTAAAGGTCCCACTAATTCACCAAGATAGGAAATGCCAGAGGATGAGAAGGTCTGGAAGTGCCCATGATGAGTGTGGTTATGGATGTGGTACCTGTAGGACAGGTAAGTGGACATGCCCAGCTGGCAATTGGCTTTCCAGCCTGGAGTTCAGAAGAAGGGTGTGGGCCAGGTGGTGGTCCATTTGTGGGCCCTTTGGTCCCAGAATTCTACACTGATGTTCTTTTTGTTCACATCTAACTGTTGTCACCCACCAGCCCAGTGTGCCATAGCCATCAGTTAGTTGAAATGGTTTTGGAATTCATGTGGACAATACAGTCTCTAATGCCTAGAAGTCAAACAGGTGTATAACTCTTTAACCCCCATCCACTCATCCCATGTCAGTTATCTGCCATCTAACTGGAGGAAATACCTATTAAACTTTACAGTATCTCCATCAGTGAATGGTAGGATTTAATGCAGCCACAGCAAATCTGGTATGAGAGAACTGTGGGATCTAGATGGTGGTGGTGTTTTGGGAGGACTTTTTGGAACTTTGTATGTTACACAGTTTGAAGCAGAGAGAAAAGCTCAGAAGACTAGAAAGAAATTATATTCTGGGATAAAGAAGATATGGTAGATATATACAATGGACTATTACCCGGCCATTAAAAAGAATGAAATGATGCCATTTGCAGAAACATGGATATGCCTAGAGAGTGTTATACTGAGTGAAGTGAGTCAGACATATCGTATGACATCCCTTATATGTGGAACCTAAAAATAAATGATAGAAATGAACTTACTTACAGAACAGACTCACAAACTTCAAGAATGAGTTTATGGTTTCAGGGGGAGGAATCAGGGGGTGATGGTTGGGGAGTTTAGGCTATGTTGTTTTTCAGTCACCAAGTCATGTCTGACTCTTTGTGACCCCATTTATTGCAGCACTCCAGCCTCCCTGTCCCTCACCATCTCCCAGAGTTTGATGAGATGTACACACTGCTATCCAACAAGGACCTACTGTGTAGCACATGGAACTCTGCTCAGTGTTACCTGGCAGCCTGGATGGGAGGGTAGTTTGGGGGAGAATGGATACATGTATATGTATGTCTGAGTCCCTCTGCTGTTCACCTGAATCTATCACAACTTTGTTAATTGGCTGTACCCCAATACAAAACAAAAAGGTTGAAAAAAAGAAATTACCATATTCAGAACTGCAAATAGATATGTGTGGGGAGGAGAAACCAGAAGGATGCGTAGGAACCAGACCTTGCAGGTTCTAATAAATCATGTTACATAATCGAGTTTAAATTTTAAAAAGATTGTTCTAACTGCGATATTAAGTCATGCTTGCAGGGAGATGGGGGCAAAAATCTTGGAAAGGAGGAAGAAGGCACTGTAACAGTGCAGTCAAGCGATGATGATGGCCTGGCCTATGGTAGGAACTGCAAGGACAGACACAGTGGAGAGATTTGAGAGCTGCTCAAAATGGAAACTACAGGATCTGAGTAGTGAGGCCCCTAAAGCTCCAGGTTACCACTGTCACCTGTGATGGTGTCATCTGTGACTGGTAAGACAGCTTCTGTGGCTCTGAAGCCTGGCCACATAAGGTGCCCGGTCCCCACACATGGCTGCAGCATGAATATACGGGGTAATGGCTACCATCAAACTCCCCCACAGGAGATCTTCCAGGACACAACAAAACACGCCTTTAGAGAGTCCACCTATTACCCCCTGTACTATGAATCTACAAGATTGTTTTCTAGATGTTGTCAGATGAAACAGAAGACATGAAACACAAGGAGGTTTCCATGTACTTGGAACAACAAAAACAGTCATAAATAGTGAAAATGATACAAGAAGTTTTAAGGGGATGGAAACTAAAGAGAGAGTTCAGAATGGAAAAGAGTTAATAAAAACAACTCCCAGTTATTCATAATATGCTCAAGGTCAAGCATTTTCTCCTTTAAAATAACCTCTGAAGAAGATACTGTAATTAAAAAGAGAGAGACTGTGATGCCCAATTGACAGGTGAGGAAACTGAGACCAAAGGTAAAACCTACCAGTATCCTGGTCATCTATTGCTGAACAGCAGACATTTCAAAACATCATCGCTGAGAACAGTCAGCATTTGCCATCTCTCACAAGTTGTGTGAGTCAGGTTAGCTGGCACTCCTGGCTCAGAGTCTCTCACGAGGTTGCAGTCAAGATGTCAGTCAGAGCTACAGTCCGCTGGAGGCTTGGCTGTGACTGGAAGATCCACTCCCAAAGTGGCTGGCCACAGGGTGGAGCTGCTGTTGAAGGGAGGCCTCAGCCCCGCCATGTAGACTTCGTCACAGAGCTGCTTGGGTCGTCACATCATGGCGGCTGACTTCCCCCAAGGGAGCCACCCCAGAAGGCAAGGCGGAAGTCACACAACGTCACTCACACAGGGTTACACTGGTCACTGAGGTCAGCCCTCAGTCAGCGTGGGAGAGGACTACCCACGGGCACACCCACCACTGGGGAGGGTCATTGCAGGCCATCTTGGAGACTGGCCAACATGCTAGCCAGTGCTTCATTCAAGATGCAAGCTCGGGTCTGTGGGCCACCTCACTGCTCTCTCATGAACACAAAACAGTGCTCCGTGGTCAAATAAATAAAGACGCACGCTCCATCTTCTCAGAGCCATGCACTGCGATTCTCCAGGAATAAGACTAAAGTGAGATGGCCTTGAGACCAGCTTGGGAGGTAATGGCCCCCTGTGTGGCTGGGAGCTCTGAACAAAAGAATTGTTTCTAGGTACAAAGAGAAGAAGGTAACAATCATTTTACAGAGCAGGAAAGGGAGGGAAATCCAGAGAAAGACAAGACAGCAAGCCATGAAGGTCAGGACTATCCACAGAATGCCCATTTGCAAGGGGTTGAGTTCTTACTGCTTTAGTTTTGGCCTTGGCTCTAGGGTTGAATTGACATAGTCAAAGTCAAACAGATAGTAAATGACTTTATCTGGATACATGCAGGGAAAAATTAGTTTTCCTGTTCACTTTACTCACTTCTCTCTCTGACAGCGAAGTAAATCAATCTTTATAATGTGAGACCTGCACAACACAAATTGTAATCACACGCTTTTTTATCTCAGTGTGATTCAAGGTAAATATTTTGGATTCTAATGGCCTTAGCATAGTGGTTTGTCACTGGGCTACACAGTAGAATCATTGTGAAAATGAAGCTTTTTAAAAATACTGTCATACCTGGGCTCCACTCCAAAGAAACTAAGTCAGAATTCTAGGATGTGAGGCTTGGGGACTGATAGTTTTTAAAAGTTCCCCTGGCTGATTCCTATTGCTCTTTCTCTCCCTCATCCTCTCTCTTTCTTTTTCTCTCTTTTACTTTCTCTATTTCTCTCTCTCAGTCTCCACACGTTCCCTCCCAATAAACCCACTTCCAGGCAAAACACCCAGCTTAAGAACTACCTTAAAACCATTGTTCTCCCCTTGACAGAGCCCAGGCAGCGCTGGTGTGCGATGGTGCTCAGCCTACATTTGTTTTTATCTCAGCTGATGGCATTTCCCAAGGAGGCCTTTGCATCTGACATTTCTCTGGTCACACACGTTGAGACCCTGAGTGGACAATGGGCATGAGTGGGCAGAGTCTTCTTAACAATTGAGTGCCACTGTGGATAAATTTTCCATAGTATTATTTCCATGTGAAGTGAAGTGAAGTGTAGTCGCTCAGTCGTGTCCGACTCTTTGCGACCCCATGGACTGTAGCTTACTAGGCTATTCTGTCCATGGGATTTTCCAGGCAATAGTCCTGGAGTGGCTTGCCATTTCCTTCTCCAGGGGATCTTCCCAACTCAGGGATCGAACCCGGGTCTCCTGCATTGTAGACAGACGCTTTACCATCTGAGCCACCAGGGAGTATTTCCATACCTGTTAAGGTTTGACACTCAACAAATCTCTCTGGGATTTTGAGACACAACACTTCCTATTAGATCATCTGAAGTCAGTGGAGACTCACTTGTAAAAATACCAGAGACAAGAATTTCAAAGATGGCAACAGAATCTCAGTTATGTAACATGCACATTTTATTATTTTTGAGGTAGCGATCATCTCAGAAGATAATGTGAGAAAACAGTTTCTTTCTTAAATCTGTCAGATAAAATTAAGTTAAAACTAAGCCTAAGGGAGAACAAATATTGGTTTGAAAGATAGATTTTAGTCATTTAAAAACATTAAAATTCATGGTTATTTATGGGGCAAGGCAGATGAGAAACAAGACTGGGAGGAAAACATCTCTGCCTAAGTTTTTATACGTACAGCTTTGTAAATAAATCCTGTGCATATCTGAAAAGGAAATAATAAATAGAATGTAATCAATTATACAGTGCATCAAGTGAAAAGAAATGGCATCATAAGATTAATGAATTGATTGCTTCGGTCTATTAGTATTTATTTTGCTTTTCAAGTTTAAAGTAATTGAGAACTAATGTCTTCCACATTGCTGAATGAGTTCACTGAATCACAAATTCTATGCCTTTTTTCACTTGAAGTAAGTAGGATTTTTTTTTTGTCCCATTTTCTACCCGGGGCCTCTTTGCTGGCTTCCCAGGACACTGCCTGCAGGACTCCAGGAAGCCTGATGCCCAAGAGATGGGCCAGAGAGCCATGTAACAAGCCAGGAAAAATAGGAAAAAATTCGAAGTTAGATGGAAGAAACTCAGGTTGGGCAAGGAAACACACCAGACTGGAAAACAATCGGGCTGGCATTTTCCTGACCAAATAGGCTTGCCTGTGAGCAGCCAGGCAACTGAGCAGAACAATCTTTAGGGGGATTAGGGAAGTCAACACAAGTGAAGAACAATTGTGTGGAGGCAGCATCCTGGACGGACCGGCCTCTTAAGGACAAGTGTTAAGTGCAGCTCTAACCACTAAGTTCTCTTACCTGCCTCCTGAAACTTCACATTACTTTACCAGGGAACCAAGCCTTCCTTCCAGAGGAAAGGGCAGAGAGGAAGCCACTGACCTCAGATGGCCCCACAGCACAGCTTAGGGGCTGGGGGGAGCGAGCAAAGAAGCCCGTGGAATCTGCAGGGAAGACAAGTCAGAGTGGGGAGCTGAGGAGAAGGTGGGCTGTGGCTGCAGCTTCTGGGGACCACCTTAAGGGCTAAACTCCCACCTGACCAGGGCCACGGTCATCAAGAGATAGGACCAAGGTCACCACCTCTGTGTGTCACTCAGAAGATGTAAACACTCAGAAGATAACATTGTGGAAGGTTAAGCACAAAACTTGGCAACTTGGAGTCTTAGCTCTCAGTGCACACTGAGGAACAGAGAAGCAGCAGCTCTTGGTCGACTCTTGGTGGGCCTGCTGGGCACTTGCAGCCCCTTCTTTCCATAAGAGGTTCGCTCCGAGGTGGCTCTGTCCTGCCTCGGGGCACAGTCTGGAGCCATCAGGACAACAAGCTCTGGAGCCAGGCCACCTGGATCCAACTCCCGGGCCTTCTGCTGACCCATGCATGGTTATCAGTCGGCACCCATCAGATGCAAGTGACAGGATTGCTAACTCCAGCTCAAAGGAGATGCATTAGCTGGATGTAGGGTAGTGGCGAGGGAAGCGGGACAGGAGCCGGGATGACCCTGACATCTATGCCTTCTTGTCCCAGAGCTGCTGCTGGGGAGGACCCCACCCCCCACCCATCAGCGTATTTCTCTGATGCCATGAAGAAGAGGAGCCTGGGGCTGAGGGCTCCAAAATCCCAGGATGTGCACACCTGGGTAACACAGTGTAGCTTCAGTTCAGTTCAGTTCAGTTCAGTCGCTCGGTCGTGTCCAACTCTTTCTGACCCCATGAACTGCACCACGCCAGGCTTCCCTGCCCATCACCAACTCCCAGAGCTTACTCAGACTCATGTCCACTGAGTCGGTGATGCCATCCAACCATCTCACCCTCCTTTGTCCCCTTCTCTTCCTGCCTTCAGTCTTTCCCAGCACCAGCGTCTTTCCCAATGAGTCCGTTCTTTGCATCAGGTGGCTAAAGTATTGGAGCTTCAGCTTCAGCTCAAGAGTACTGGAGTGGGTAGCCTATCCCTTCTCCAGGGGATCTTCCCGACCTAGGAATCTAACTGGGGTCTCCTACATTGGAGTTTCAGCATCAGTTCTTCCAATGAATATTCAGGGACTGGCTGGATCTCCTTGCAGTCCAAGGGAGAGTAGCTTATGCTTACGTTAACTTACCTTAACACAGGCTCAATTTGCTCACACATAAACCAGGGGTGGCAGTAGTTTTACAAGAGGTTGTTAGGAGGACTCAGTAAAATCAGGAAGGGCAGATGCTTAGGCTGCCGCCTGGCACATAGTTAGCGCTCAGTACACCTCAGCCATCGTAGCTCTCATTCGTGGATGCACCAAACCTTTGTTGCGTTCCAGAGGGTGCCTCTCCCTCTGTCCGGCCGTGGAGGCTGTCTCCCGGCAGGCTCTGGAGGGGCTGGGTGTTGCCAGGTGACCTGGATGATTCTGACTACTCGCAGGACCTGTGACCCCCAGCCGCCGGGTGCCTTCCCAGCAGGGGCAGGGACCCTTCTGCTCTCAGGTAGCCCTTCTCCCCATCCCTCTCCCTCAGGACACCCCAAAGGAGACCTCACAAATCCCTAGGAAAACTTTCTGTCTGCAAAAACATTTCATCCCAATAATTGAATTTCAACTGTATTGATCCCCTGCTGTCAGCAGGAATAGAAAACACGATTTACCTCTGTTCCCCACAAGCCGCCCCTTCACACACATGAAACTGTGAGTGCCCCCCAACCTCGCCTCTGCCTCCCACCTGTGACTTCTGCCGACTCTAGGCACAGTAAGCAGATCTCCTCAGCGGTTCCTCAGAGGTGTCATTTCTTAACTTCGTAACTCAGCAGCTTGAAGATCATTTATCTAAGGAGCACACACTCACTTATGCTCTGCCCTAGCACACACACACACACACGCATGCATGCACACACGCACGCATGCACACACACACACATATGACACCCACAGTCCCCCTTGCTCACCGCCTGGTGAAATATGCAGTGCCAGATTGCTTGCCTTTGGAGTATTGACACACATAATTTATTTAAGCAGTTTGTAGATTAGATCAGAATTTGTGCAGCTGTTTATTCAGTTAAAATTTTAAAAGCCTGTTAGGATTCTGGCCATGGCAGCAAAGAACGGACTGGGTTTTTAGACTCTCCACATAAACACATCCGATCTACCCAAATCTCTAAGCTGCAAAACTTGTCTCTGTCCTCCAGACTCTTGTCCAATCCATTCCCTTATTTTGCAGTGAAAGTGAGCTATCTATACCTCAAACCCAATAACGTCAACCTCCCAACTCTTTCCTGAATATGTTACCCCACCTTCCCCCATCACACCCCATCTTCCAATTGTCCCAGAAAGTTCACCTTCCCCATCAGGACTTACAAAGGCCTTTGCTACCTGGTCCCTCTCTCCCCTCCCCCAGTGCATCCAGCCGCACTTAGCCATGCCATCCTCTGCTTGGGACCTCTTCCCCAGCCCCTCAAGCCTGGGTCCAGGTCCCTGCTGTGTGCTCATATCAATTACAACACAAGTTGAAAGCAGGGCCTGTGTTCTTCTTAGCTCTCTCTTCAGCTATTAACTCATTGTGTGGTGCAAACAAGCACTTAATAATGATGGATCCAATTAATGTGTGTGAATGAATACAAAGGGTCAGTGGGGCATCACTCAACTGAAAGCTGTCCTGTTTAACAAAAGGACTTGAGGTCAGTTTCCCTGGTATAGTAGGGCAAGCCCACCTAGGAATTAATTATTTACAGGATATGGATATTATGGGAAAGGAAGCCAATAACAAGTGAAATGTATAAGTTTTAAGGAGGCAATAATGGGAATTGGAGTCAATTGAATCAACTGATTTATTCACTCAACAAACATTTACAGAACATTCATGGTGTGCCCAGCACTACCCTAGGTCCCAGGGACAAAAGAAAATAGGAAACAGTCCCCACCCCTAAGGAGCTCAGAGTTTGGAAGAAGAGCGATGTTTATAAGAAATAATAAAAATAAATCACACCAACGGTATTAACAACAATAACAACAACTACCTTTGTTGGGCATTCCCAACATTCTGCTTCCTGTCCTGGGCATTTTACGTGTCTCATTCTCATTTTCCAGCACAGCATTGAGAAAGGTGGAGAGAGGGAAGAAGGGCCTTCAGGTGGGGGCTGCAGAGGGAGCTGAGACTGGGCACTGCAAGGCCAGCCGCCTCTCAGCTTCAGCTGAGCCCCCTCGGGCAGCCCTGTGCTGGCCAGCGGGGCCTTCCTGCAGCTGGGCCTGGATCCTGAGCCAATCAATCTTGCAGTCCAGGTTGCTGCAACAGGGCCTCGGCAGAGCTCATAATTAATCTGGCTGGAAACAGAACTTATTTTTACACCTCCTCACATCAGTCCCTATGGACCAGGCTTGAGCACAAAGTGAGAAAACGAATTGATCACAGCTGCGAGACCATGGTAATTAGCGTGAAGTGCTGAAACCCTCGTTTCTATGGATGGAACCCCTGGCTTCCCGGCCACAAGTGATTAATGACACAAATACCTCTGCCTCAGCCTTCCAAACCTGAGTGTCCAGGCACCACCAGCAATCCTCTGCCCTCTCTTGCTCATCGACCATTCAGCTCAAGTTCTAGAATGGGCTTTAGAGTCATTAAGTGGAAGGACTATCCCCCAAATTGCTGCAGCCACAACCAGAGGCCAAATGATTGTCAAAGAGGTGAGGTACAGCATCTTAGGGCTCACACAGCACAGTCCCTGAGAACTTAGACTTGAACTCAGGTCGCCTGAATTCAAACCTCAGCATCTACTTGCTAACTGCATAACCTGGAGCAGGTAATTCTTCTCTCAACCTATCTGAAGTAAAGGATCAGTTTTTGGCTTCTGGGTCTGTTTTTGTTCTTTCAAACTTGGAACTGATCCTTTTGTAAAATACAAGGAAAATAAACTGCTAGAACAATAATCACATGGTTGGAAGTTACAACAATCTCCAATTGCTGTAAAAATATTTAAAAGCTTATATTCCATTCCTATACTCAAAATCACCATGGATGGTGACTGCAGTCATGAAATTAAAAGACTCTTGCTCCTTAGAAGGAAAGCGATGACTAACCTAGATGGTGTATTAAAAAACAGAGACATCACTTTGCCGACAAAGTTCCGCAGTGCCAAATCTATGGTTTTTCCAGTTGTCATATACAGATACAAGAGCTGGACCATAAAGAAGGCTGAGTGCCGAAGAACTGATGCTTTTGAACTGCTGTGCTAGAAAAGACTCTTGAGAGTCCCTTGTACTGCAAGGAGATCAAACCAGTCAGTCCTAAAGGAAATCAACCCTGAATATTCATTGGAAGAACTGATGCTGAAGCTGAAGCTCCATTACTTTGGCCATGTGATGCCAAGAGTTGACTCCTTAGAAAAGACCCTGGTGTTGGGAAAGATTGAAGACAAAAGGGGAAACAGAGGATGAGATGATTAGATCGCATCACAGACTCAAAAGACATGAATTTGGGCAATCTCTGAGAGATAGTGGAGGACAGAGCAGCCTGGCATGCTGTGATCCATAGGGTCACAAAAAAGTTGGACACAACTTAGCAACCTAACAAGAGCAACAACAAATTAACAAGCAGATCATGGATCAGCACTGATCCGCAGATCACACTGTGAACAAGAGTCTGGCACCAGGTAAGGGTGAGCAAGTGTTAGCTGCTGTGATGATGAGTCACTTTCTACATGCCCAAGGCTCCACCCTCACACACACAGCAGTGGTCAACTCTAGCGAGGCTACTGGACTTTGGAAAATCTCACCAAGCAAATGCATTGAGAGAGAGAAAAATATAGTCTTCTGAGTAATATTATTTTTTGTTTATTTACTTTTTTCTGGAAACGCTCTCACTCAAATTTGTTGTTTAAATTTATCGCCCTTTCTGTTTAGAATTGTTTATTTAATTTCTACATTTTTAGTGGTCTTCTTAAGAGATTAATTTCTGTTTCTGAGGACCCCAGTATAACAGGGCTGATTCAGCTATGAGTGGGTTTCTAGAGGCCTATTATGTGGCCTGATTCCCTGTTAGTGCTTAAGAGCTCCGTGGGGGTTATATAAATGACCCAAAGGTGGCCTCTGTATATTGACCCCTAGACTGTTTACTTCTGCAGAGATTAGGCCAGAACCCATTAACTCCAACTCTTAACAATTTATAACTCAAATCTGTACACTTCCAATTGTCTTAAATATAGCCCAAATAAGCAAAGTTTTAGCCACTTAGAACCTGTGTGCTTTGCAAATCCTGTGAAACCAGCCACAGAGAAGATAGATCCTGTGGCTATACAGCCCCTGAGCCATTACTTTCCTTCCCAGTTCTCTGACCCAGAGATTCCTGAGTGACAGCACCTAGACATGCAGGCACCTCCTCTGATCCCTTCCTCCCTGGGGTCTCCCTTGTCCTTCTCCCTGTCTGAGCGGAAGTCCCCACGCTGCAGCCCTTGACAGCCTCATATGGTGAGGAGTTTCTCCCACTGGCAAACTGGGTAAAGCATCACCCAAATACTGTGTGTGCTGCCACCTTATGGTCATACCTGTTTTTTGATCAGTCCCCAAATCCTTCACATCTACACTGGGAAGACAGTCAGGTTTCTTCACTTTGAACTTCAGCGCACAGTGCTTGAGGCAGCGAGAGATGTGTAAAGCTGACCCTGAGCACAGCTGGGGTAAAGGGGAAAATCTATTGATTGTACCCTCCTACAAGATCCATCACCAACTCCCAGAGCTTACTCAGACTCATGTCCACTGAGTCGGTGATGCCATCCAACCATCTCACCCTCCTTTGTCCCCTTCTCTTCCTGCCTTCAGTCTTTCCCAGCACCAGCGTCTTTCCCAATGAGTCCGTTCTTTGCATCAGGTGGCTAAAGTATTGGAGCTTCAGCTTCAGCTCAAGAGTACTGGAGTGGGTAGCCTATCCCTTCTCCAGGGGATCTTCCCGACCTAGGAATCTAACTGGGGTCTCCTACATTGGAGTTTCAGCATCAGTTCTTCCAATGAATATTCAGGGACTGGCTGGATCTCCTTGCAGTCCAAGGGAGAGTAGCTTATGCTTACGTTAACTTACCTTAACACAGGCTCAATTTGCTCACACATAAACCAGGGGTGGCAGTAGTTTTACAAGAGGTTGTTAGGAGGACTCAGTAAAATCAGGAAGGGCAGATGCTTAGGCTGCCGCCTGGCACATAGTTAGCGCTCAGTACACCTCAGCCATCGTAGCTCTCATTCGTGGATGCACCAAACCTTTGTTGCGTTCCAGAGGGTGCCTCTCCCTCTGTCCGGCCGTGGAGGCTGTCTCCCGGCAGGCTCTGGAGGGGCTGGGTGTTGCCAGGTGACCTGGATGATTCTGACTACTCGCAGGACCTGTGACCCCCAGCTGCCGGGTGCCTTCCCAGCAGGGGCAGGGACCCTTCTGCTCTCAGGTAGCCCTTCTCCCCATCCCTCTCCCTCAGGACACCCCAAAGGAGACCTCACAAATCCCTAGGAAAACTTTCTGTCTGCAAAAACATTTCATCCCAATAATTGAATTTCAACTGTATTGATCCCCTGCTGTCAGCAGGAATAGAAAACACGATTTACCTCTGTTCCCCACAAGGCGCCCCTTCACACACATGAAACTGTGAGTGCCCCCCAACCTCGCCTCTGCCTCCCACCTGTGACTTCTGCCGACTCTAGGCACAGTAAGCAGATCTCCTCAGCGGTTCCTCAGAGGTGTCATTTCTTAACTTCGTAACTCAGCAGCTTGAAGATCATTTATCTAAGGAGCACACACTCACTTATGCTCTGCCCTAGCACACACACACACACACGCATGCATGCACACACGCACGCATGCACACACACACACATATGACACCCACAGTCCCCCTTGCTCACCGCCTGGTGAAATATGCAGTGCCAGATTGCTTGCCTTTGGAGTATTGACACACATAATTTATTTAAGCAGTTTGTAGATTAGATCAGAATTTGTGCAGCTGTTTATTCAGTTAAAATTTTAAAAGCCTGTTAGGATTCTGGCCATGGCAGCAAAGAACGGACTGGGTTTTTAGACTCTCCACATAAACACATCCGATCTACCCAAATCTCTAAGCTGCAAAACTTGTCTCTGTCCTCCAGACTCTTGTCCAATCCATTCCCTTATTTTGCAGTGAAAGTGAGCTATCTATACCTCAAACCCAATAACGTCAACCTCCCAACTCTTTCCTGAATATGTTACCCCACCTTCCCCCATCACACCCCATCTTCCAATTGTCCCAGAAAGTTCACCTTCCCCATCAGGACTTACAAAGGCCTTTGCTACCTGGTCCCTCTCTCCCCTCCCCCAGTGCATCCAGCCGCACTTAGCCATGCCATCCTCTGCTTGGGACCTCTTCCCCAGCCCCTCAAGCCTGGGTCCAGGTCCCTGCTGTGTGCTCATATCAATTACAACACAAGTTGAAAGCAGGGCCTGTGTTCTTCTTAGCTCTCTCTTCAGCTATTAACTCATTGTGTGGTGCAAACAAGCACTTAATAATGATGGATCCAATTAATGTGTGTGAATGAATACAAAGGGTCAGTGGGGCATCACTCAACTGAAAGCTGTCCTGTTTAACAAAAGGACTTGAGGTCAGTTTCCCTGGTATAGTAGGGCAAGCCCACCTAGGAATTAATTATTTACAGGATATGGATATTATGGGAAAGGAAGCCAATAACAAGTGAAATGTATAAGTTTTAAGGAGGCAATAATGGGAATTGGAGTCAATTGAATCAACTGATTTATTCACTCAACAAACATTTACAGAACATTCATGGTGTGCCCAGCACTACCCTAGGTCCCAGGGACAAAAGAAAATAGGAAACAGTCCCCACCCCTAAGGAGCTCAGAGTTTGGAAGAAGAGCGATGTTTATAAGAAATAATAAAAATAAATCACACCAACGGTATTAACAATCATCCTCTGCTTGGGACCTCTTCCCCAGCCCCTCAAGCCTGGGTCCAGGTCCCTGCTGTGTGCTCATATCAATTACAACACAAGTTGAAAGCAGGGCCTGTGTTCTTCTTAGCTCTCTCTTCAGCTATTAACTCATTGTGTGGTGCAAACAAGCACTTAATAATGATGGATCCAATTAATGTGTGTGAATGAATACAAAGGGTCAGTGGGGCATCACTCAACTGAAAGCTGTCCTGTTTAACAAAAGGACTTGAGGTCAGTTTCCCTGGTATAGTAGGGCAAGCCCACCTAGGAATTAATTATTTACAGGATATGGATATTATGGGAAAGGAAGCCAATAACAAGTGAAATGTATAAGTTTTAAGGAGGCAATAATGGGAATTGGAGTCAATTGAATCAACTGATTTATTCACTCAACAAACATTTACAGAACATTCATGGTGTGCCCAGCACTACCCTAGGTCCCAGGGACAAAAGAAAATAGGAAACAGTCCCCACCCCTAAGGAGCTCAGAGTTTGGAAGAAGAGCGATGTTTATAAGAAATAATAAAAATAAATCACACCAACGGTATTAACAACAATAACAACAACTACCTTTGTTGGGCATTCCCAACATTCTGCTTCCTGTCCTGGGCATTTTACGTGTCTCATTCTCATTTTCCAGCACAGCATTGAGAAAGGTGGAGAGAGGGAAGAAGGGCCTTCAGGTGGGGGCTGCAGAGGGAGCTGAGACTGGGCACTGCAAGGCCAGCCGCCTCTCAGCTTCAGCTGAGCCCCCTCGGGCAGCCCTGTGCTGGCCAGCGGGGCCTTCCTGCAGCTGGGCCTGGATCCTGAGCCAATCAATCTTGCAGTCCAGGTTGCTGCAACAGGGCCTCGGCAGAGCTCATAATTAATCTGGCTGGAAACAGAACTTATTTTTACACCTCCTCACATCAGTCCCTATGGACCAGGCTTGAGCACAAAGTGAGAAAACGAATTGATCACAGCTGCGAGACCATGGTAATTAGCGTGAAGTGCTGAAACCCTCGTTTCTATGGATGGAACCCCTGGCTTCCCGGCCACAAGTGATTAATGACACAAATACCTCTGCCTCAGCCTTCCAAACCTGAGTGTCCAGGCACCACCAGCAATCCTCTGCCCTCTCTTGCTCATCGACCATTCAGCTCAAGTTCTAGAATGGGCTTTAGAGTCATTAAGTGGAAGGACTATCCCCCAAATTGCTGCAGCCACAACCAGAGGCCAAATGATTGTCAAAGAGGTGAGGTACAGCATCTTAGGGCTCACACAGCACAGTCCCTGAGAACTTAGACTTGAACTCAGGTCGCCTGAATTCAAACCTCAGCATCTACTTGCTAACTGCATAACCTGGAGCAGGTAATTCTTCTCTCAACCTATCTGAAGTAAAGGATCAGTTTTTGGCTTCTGGGTCTGTTTTTGTTCTTTCAAACTTGGAACTGATCCTTTTGTAAAATACAAGGAAAATAAACTGCTAGAACAATAATCACATGGTTGGAAGTTACAACAATCTCCAATTGCTGTAAAAATATTTAAAAGCTTATATTCCATTCCTATACTCAAAATCACCATGGATGGTGACTGCAGTCATGAAATTAAAAGACTCTTGCTCCTTAGAAGGAAAGCGATGACTAACCTAGATGGTGTATTAAAAAACAGAGACATCACTTTGCCGACAAAGTTCCGCAGTGCCAAATCTATGGTTTTTCCAGTTGTCATATACAGATACAAGAGCTGGACCATAAAGAAGGCTGAGTGCCGAAGAATTGATGCTTTTGAACTGCTGTGCTAGAAAAGACTCTTGAGAGTCCCTTGTACTGCAAGGAGATCAAACCAGTCAGTCCTAAAGGAAATCAACCCTGAATATTCATTGGAAGAACTGATGCTGAAGCTGAAGCTCCATTACTTTGGCCATGTGATGCCAAGAGTTGACTCCTTAGAAAAGACCCTGGTGTTGGGAAAGATTGAAGACAAAAGGGGAAACAGAGGATGAGATGATTAGATCGCATCACAGACTCAAAAGACATGAATTTGGGCAATCTCTGAGAGATAGTGGAGGACAGAGCAGCCTGGCATGCTGTGATCCATAGGGTCACAAAAAAGTTGGACACAACTTAGCAACCTAACAAGAGCAACAACAAATTAACAAGCAGATCATGGATCAGCACTGATCCGCAGATCACACTGTGAACAAGAGTCTGGCACCAGGTAAGGGTGAGCAAGTGTTAGCTGCTGTGATGATGAGTCACTTTCTACATGCCCAAGGCTCCACCCTCACACACACAGCAGTGGTCAACTCTAGCGAGGCTACTGGACTTTGGAAAATCTCACCAAGCAAATGCATTGAGAGAGAGAAAAATATAGTCTTCTGAGTAATATTATTTTTTGTTTATTTACTTTTTTCTGGAAACGCTCTCACTCAAATTTGTTGTTTAAATTTATCGCCCTTTCTGTTTAGAATTGTTTATTTAATTTCTACATTTTTAGTGGTCTTCTTAAGAGATTAATTTCTGTTTCTGAGGACCCCAGTATAACAGGGCTGATTCAGCTATGAGTGGGTTTCTAGAGGCCTATTATGTGGCCTGATTCCCTGTTAGTGCTTAAGAGCTCCGTGGGGGTTATATAAATGACCCAAAGGTGGCCTCTGTATATTGACCCCTAGACTGTTTACTTCTGCAGAGATTAGGCCAGAACCCATTAACTCCAACTCTTAACAATTTATAACTCAAATCTGTACACTTCCAATTGTCTTAAATATAGCCCAAATAAGCGAAGTTTTAGCCACTTAGAACCTGTGTGCTTTGCAAATCCTGTGAAACCAGCCACAGAGAAGATAGATCCTGTGGCTATACAGCCCCTGAGCCATTACTTTCCTTCCCAGTTCTCTGACCCAGAGATTCCTGAGTGACAGCACCTAGACATGCAGGCACCTCCTCTGATCCCTTCCTCCCTGGGGTCTCCCTTGTCCTTCTCCCTGTCTGAGCGGAAGTCCCCACGCTGCAGCCCTTGACAGCCTCATATGGTGAGGAGTTTCTCCCACTGGCAAACTGGGTAAAGCATCACCCAAATACTGTGTGTGCTGCCACCTTATGGTCATACCTGTTTTTTGATCAGTCCCCAAATCCTTCACATCTACACTGGGAAGACAGTCAGGTTTCTTCACTTTGAACTTCAGCGCACAGTGCTTGAGGCAGCGAGAGATGTGTAAAGCTGACCCTGAGCACAGCTGGGGTAAAGGGGAAAATCTATTGATTGTACCCTCCTACAAGAAGCTGGAATGCGAAGCTGAAAAATCTGCGTTCACCTCCTTACTCTAAGTCTTACAGGCTGTGTAACCATGGGCATCTACCTGCCTTTTCCGACCTTCTGTTTGTTCAGTGGGGAATTAAGAAATATAATATCCACCTCAAAGGTCATGAGAATTAAATTAATTAATGCATGGTATGTATAAAACACAGGCTTCCCTCATGGCTCGGTGGTAAAGAATCTGCCTGCAATGCGGGAGATGCGGGAGACAAGCGTTTAATCCCTGGATTGAGAAGGTAGCCTGGGGAAGGAAATGGCAACCCTCTCCAGCATTCTTGCCTGGGAAATCCCATGGGCAGAGGAAACTGGTGGGCTGCAATCCCTGGGGCCACAAAAAGTCGAACACGACTTAACAGCTAAAAAACAACAACAAAAGTAAATAGTAAAGATTCAATAAATGGTCACTGCCGTCATTATTATTACTGTAATTTCTCCTTCTGTAGGCACTCTCTCAACATCTAAGCCTGGCCCATGAGCCTACCTCCATCCCTAACACACTTCTTCATCTATTCATTCACCCTTTCAACAAATAGTTAAGCACATACTTACCTGGTTGTGCTCTATGATCAATCATGAAGATACAGGAAAACTGAATAGACCTGTAACTAGTAAGGAGATTTAATTAAAACCAAAAAAAAAATCTCTACATGAAAAGTCATGGGTCAGATTGCTTCACTAGTGAATTCTACCAAACTTCTGAAGAAGAATTAATACCAATCCTTTTCAAACTTTTACCGAAACTTGAAGAGACGGGAATACTTCCTAACTCATTCTATGAGGGAAGGCCCAGCATTGCCCTGACACCAAAGCCAGACAAAGATAGACAATTAAAGAAAGCTGTAGACCAGTATTTCTATGCCTATTGGCATAAAAATCCTCAAAAAATACTAGTAAACTAAATTTAGCAGCATATTAAAAGTATCATACACCATAACCAACTGGGATTTATTTCTGGAATGCAAAGTTAGTTACAACACATAAAAATTAATTGATATAATATGCCACATTAATAGAATTAAAGGAAGAAATCACATGATCAGCTCAATTCTGTAGCAAAAGTATTTGACCAAATTTAACACAATTTTATGATTTAAAAAAAAGCACTCAATAAACTAAGAATCAAAAAAGGTGCCCTCAATATAATAAAGTGTGAAAGTTACTCAGCCATGTCCAGCTGTTAATATGCCACATTAATAGAATTAAAGGAAGAAATCACATGATCAGCTCAATTCTGTAGCAAAAGTATTTGACCAAATTTAACACAATTTTATGATTTAAAAAAAAGCACTCAATAAACTAAGAATCAAAAAAGGTGCCCTCAATATAATAAAGTGTGAAAGTTACTCAGCCATGTCCAGCTGTTTGTGACTCCATGGACCATACAGTCTGTGGAATTCTCCAGGCCAGAATACTGGAGTAGGTAGCCTTTCCTTCTCCAGGGGGTCTTCCCAACCCAGGGATGGAACCCAGGTCTCTCGCATTGCAGGCGGATTCTTTACCAGCTGAACCATAAAGAAGCCCCAATATAATAAAGGTCATATATAAATAACCCACAGCTTACTCAATGGAGAAAAACTGAATTTTTTTTTCTAAGATAAGGAATGGGACAAAGATGCCTATTTTCAGTAAGTCTAGTTAATAGCATGTTGGAATCTCTAGATAGAGAAATTTCACAAGAAAGAGAAATGTAAAAAATATCTACATTGAAAAGAAAGAATAAAATTTATCTTTTCCCATATGACAGGATCTTATATGTGAAAGACCTTAAACATTCCACCAAAAAAAAAAAAGCCCTGTTATTACTAATCAACAAATTCTGCAAAGTTGCAGGATAAAAAAATCCATACACAATAGTCAATATCATTTCTGTATACTCATATTGAACAGTCTGGAAAGAAATTATGAAACAAATTCCATTTACAACAATATTAAAAAGAAGAAAATATTTAGAAGTTCACATAACCAAGGAAGTAAGAAACTTGAACACTGAAAACTATACTGAAATTAAAGAAGATATAAATAAGTGAAATCTATCCCATGTTCATGGATTGAAAGACTTAATACTATTGAGTCAACAAAATGCAATTGTTGCTATTGTTGCTGCAAGTGACTTATAATCCAATGCACTCCCTATCTTTTTTTTTTTGCAGAAATAGAAAACTCCATCTAAAACTTAAATGGAATCTCAAGAGACCTCAAAAAAGTCAAAATAATCTTGAAAAAGAAGAACAAAGTTGAAGGACTCATACTACCTGATTTCAAATTTTAATACAAATCTATAGTAATCAAAACAGTGTGACACTGGACATAGTGTGGATCAGGGCACATTTATAGACCAATGGAGCAGAATTAAGAGCCCAGAAATAAGCCTTCCCATGTAAGGTCAAATTATTCTTGATATTAAATGAATCAAGATCATTAAATGAAGAAAGAACGGTCTTTTCAACAAATGATAATGAAAAAACTAGACATTCACACACAAAATCATAAAGATAGACTGGAAAGAGTTCAGAATAAGCCTCCCTAAAATGTGTCACTCAGATTATTTTGATCTGAGCACAGTTAAGACCTAGAAGACACAAGAAGAACTTGTGTTGTGTCAGACTCTTTGCGACCCCATGAACCGCAGCGCACCAGGCCTGCCTGTCCATCACCAACTCCCGGCTTTCACTCGCCTCTTTCACTTTCATCAAGAGGCTCTTTAGTTCTTCTTCAGTTTCTGCCATAAGAGTGGTGTCATCTGCATATCTGAGGTTATTGATATTTCTCCTGGCAATCTTGATTCCAGCTTGTGCTTCTTCCAGCCCAGCATTTCTCATGATGTACTCTGCCTATAAGTTAAATAAGCAGGGTGACAATGTATAGCGTTGACGTACTCCTTTTCCTATTTGGAAGCAGTCTGTTGTTCCATGTCCAGTTCTAACTGTTCCTTCCTGACCTGCATATAGGTTTCTCAAGAGTCAGGTCAGGTGGTCTGATATTCCCATCTCCTGAAGAATTGTCCACAGTTTATTGTGATCCACACAGTCAAAGGCTTTGGCATAGTCAATAAAGCAGAAATAGATGTTTTTCTGGAACTCTCTTGCTTTTTTGATGTGTAAGGGTGGGAAATTGGATGAAGTTTGTCAAAAGACACAAACTTCCAGTTATAAGGTAAAGAAGTACTAGGAATGTAATACACAACATAATGACTACAGTTAATGCTGCAGTATGGTTTTTCCACATCACATGTACAGATGTAAGAGTTGGTCTGTAAAAAAGGCTGAGAACCTAAGAATTTATATTTTCAGACTATGGTGCTGGAGAAGACTCTAGAGTGTACCTTGGACAGCACAGAGATCAAACCAGTAAACCCTAAAGGAAATCAACCCTGAATATTCATTGGAAGGATGATGCTAAAGATGAAGCTCCAATACTTTAGCCACCCGACACAAAGAGCTGATTCACTGAAAAAGACCTGATGCTGGGAAAGATTGAGGGCAGGAGGAGAAGAGGGTTGGATGGCATTACTGACTCAATAGACAAGAATTTAACCATCTCTGGGAGACAGTGAAGGACAGGGAAGCCTGGTGTGCTGCAGTTTATGGGGTTGTGTGTGTAGAGATAAGTGGTTTTTCCAGGGATTATAGTATGGCTTCTTATCACATGATTACTATTATGCCATTTCACATATTCCTGGATCAGGAAGATCTGCTGGAGAAAGAATAGGCTACCTACTCCAGTATTGTGGCTCAGCTTGTAAAGAATCCACCTGCAATGTGGGAGACCTGGGTTCAATCCCTGGGTTCAATCCCTGGGTTGGGAAGGTCCCCTGAAGGGAAAGGCTACCCATTCCAGTATTCTGACCTGGAGAATTCCATGGACTATATAGTCCATGGGGTCACGAAGAGTCGGACCCAACTGAGCGAATTTCATTTTCACACATAATGAATGAATATCACAACAGTGTTACTTTGAGAACTCCCCTCGCATCTTCTGTGTAACCACTTTCTGAGTTTCCTCTCCCCAAGCTTCCCATTTTCTCCCTGTCTTCTCTTTTCCTATCTTTCCCAGGACCTGATGCTCTAACAGTAAGGCCAAGTTTTAGCCCCATCCTACAGACTTGATCGCGTCTATTACTGCTGGGTTTTTTCATGAAGGAACTGAGAATTTGCTCAAGAGGTAATCTGTTTAGAGAAAAGTATGAGCTTGAGGCAGCATCACCAGAGCTCAGATCAGTCAAGCTGGGAAGGACTGGGTGACACTGTCAAACCCAGAGCACAAAGGCACAGAGAAGAAGGCAGGAGTGGGCTGCTTGGGGGTGCTGCGAGCAGGGCTAGGGGCCAGTGAGGCCTGACGTCAACAGAGCCCCTGGACCTCCTCACAAGGACCTGGATTTTATTCTGAACAAGATTTTAAAACTCATTAATGGAAATTAAGCAGGGGAGTGACATGACATGATTATTGTTTAAAAGATCACTCTGGCTGAGCTGTGAAGAGCCTGCCTTGCAGGAGGATACAAATGGATGGAGATTAAGAGGCTGCAGCTTTAATCCAGAAGAGCTGATGGGAAAGATTGATTTCTCTGAACTTCCTTGAAACCTGTTTTAAAACTCTGTTTCTCTGAATCAGTATGTGTGCCTAATAAGGGAGCAGTCTCAGACCGTGAGATGAGAGCAATGCCCTGTGTGCATCACAGATGCAGAGGCTGCTGTCAGAGGCAATCAACTGCATCTACCTGCTTCTGGGCAGGGCTTATCTCTCTATTGCCTGTCACCCCTCGAGTGGCCTTGGGCATGGCTGACACCGGTGAGGCCAAATATCATGGGTTCTATCAGTCGCCTTGACAATAGCTCATTCCAGTTTTTCTGAAGTTGAGGAAATCCTCTTCCCCATGGGAAATGTGTTTGGCTTGAAGTGTTTGGCTAAACCACAAACTGTTCCGAAGGCCCTGAGACAGTTTTTAATGTGTGTTTGAAGGGAAAACCTGCCCCTCTGAAGATCTGCTGACTTTTTTGGGGGGAAGGTCAAAACTAGTGGCCCCAGGCATTTTGTTTTCAGGAGCTCTCTTCCAGGGCCTCCATCGAGAGCAGACATTGGGAGTCTGCGAGGAATGAGGAGTGAGGGGATCAGTCTAGCCACCCCAAGGGTTCAGGGCAGCAGGAACCTGGCAGAAATAGCCCTGCCATTCCCTCAACAGGCCTCACCTGTCAGCCCAATCCTACACCACCCCCACACAGCCCAGAGCAGAGAAGACGGCCCTTACCATCAGGAGGGTGGCAGCCATGTGACTGGTTAACTTAGGACGTGCTCAAACAGACCAGTGCCAGAGAACCTGTTTTTATGCAATAGTTTTTGTGCTATGTGCTGAGATACTGCAGATGACAACATTATGTGTGTCTGCTCTCATGGAACTTACATTCCAGAAGAGGAACAGGAAAAGACAAGTCCCCAGGAATGAATGATCCAACACTGGGCCCCTCCTCAGCCCCATTCCTCCTGCAGATGGAGTCACCACCTCATGCTCTTCAATGACTCACTTTGTGGGTGTCCTAACCTGATCCTCAAGTGCCCAAACACTGTCTGGGTTACAGTCTGGCCTCCAGCCTCTCCCTAGACCATGCTGTTCCGAGTGCAACTACTAACCAGGAGTCTTTCCAAATTTCCCAAGCCCGTTGGGCCCCTGGTTGCCATGTGAGCTAATCCAGTGTCTCCCGCCTCCGTCCCACCCGTTTCTCTGAGGCTATGATGAAGTTCACACCCCAGTATGCTTCCTGCTTGAGCTTATAATAAAAGTGTTCTGGCCTGTGAATATGGTTTATCCATACTAGGCTATCTATTTTGTTTTCTCTTCCCTTTGATTGTCCATAAATAATAATAATTAAATTGATTAGAACTTTCATTCTGAAAAATATTTCTCTCTCCAAATACAACTTGAAATCCAGCCACCATCTCCCAGGCAATGGATCTCAAATTTGACTACCCATTAGGTAACCAACCTAGATAGCATATTGAAAAGCAGAGACATTACTTTGTCAACAAAGGTCTGTCTAGTCAAGGCTATGGTTTTTCCAGTGGTCATATATGGATGTGAGAGTTGGACTATAAAGAAAGCTGAGTGCTGAAGAATTGATACTTTTGAACTGTGGTGTTGGAGAAGACTCCTGAGAGTCCCTTGTACTGCAAGGAGATCCCACCAGTCCATTCTAAAGGAGATCAGTCCTGGGTGTTCTTTGGAAGGAATGATGCTAAAGCTGAAACTCCAGTACTTTGGCCACCTCATGTGAAGAGTTGACTCATTGGAAAAGACTCTGATGCTGGGAGGGATTGGGGTCAGGAGGAAGAGGGGACAACAGAGGATAAGATGGCTGGATGGCATCACTGACTCGATGGACGTGAGTTTGAGTGAACTCTGGAAGATGGTGATGGACAGGGAGGCCTGGCATGCTATGATTCATGGGGTTGCAAAGAGTTGGACACGACTGAGCAACTGAACTGAACTGAACTGAGAGTCACCTGGAGAACAGGCGATGCTTTACCTAAATGTTCATCGAGAGAGGAATGGATAAAAATGTGGTACATATATATAATGGAATATTACTCAGCCATTAAAAATGAAATAATGCCATTTGCTGCAACATAGATGGACCTAGAGATTTTTATACTGAGTAAAGTAAGTCAGAGAAGAAGAAATATCGTATGACATCCCTTATGTGTGGAATAAATGATACAAATGAACTGACAAAACAGAAAGAGACTCACAGACTTAGAGAACAAACTTATAGTTGCTAGGTGAGAAGAATGGGGAGAAAGGATAGTTAGGGAATTGGGGATAGATATGTAGACACTGCTATATTTAAAATGGATAAACAAGGACCTATTTATATAGCACATGTATGCAGCAGCCTGGATGGGAGGGGAGTTTGGGGGAGAAAAGATAAATGTATATATATGGCTGAATCCCTTTGCTGTTCACCCAAAACTATCACAACATTGTAAATTGGCTTTATTGTTATTGTATAGCCATTGTTATTGGGCTATACCCCAATACAAAATAAAAAGTTTTAAAAAACCACTGACACTTTTATCCCACTCCAGACTGATTAATTTAGAATTGCTGGGGATAGGATCCAGGCATCAGCATTTTTTAAACTCCCCAGGGGATTTAATGTGCAACTAGACTTGAGAACAATTTCCTAAGGACAGTGTCACAGCTGAGTGAAGTGCAAAGGCTGACAGAAATGCAGAGTTAGGGCCAATCCACAGATTACAAGACAACAGGATAAAACTCAGCCAGGAATTTAACCAGAGCCTGATTTTCCCTACACACATGTGCACTGTTTGCTCTGCTACTGATTTCTTTTTGGCAAAGTTTTTGTAGATATCTCGGTCTGATGAGTAGTGATTGAGTTCCACACTTTGAAGTCCTCACAGAGAGCAGAGGACCAGTGTCCCCACAAACCAGGAAGCTCCAGAAGGTGCCCACAAGGAGCAGGGAGGAGGGAAAGGAAGTCTCCCTGTCCGTTCCCCACAGCCCCATACTCCACCAGCTGGATGGTGAGGGATGGGTGGGCTCACAGGTATCACAGACATTTTCTCCTCAGATCTGGAACTTAGAGGTAGATTACCCCAGTGGTCAGGCAGCACGCTCAGTCACGTCCAACTCTTTGCAACCCCATTGGCTGTAGTCTACCAGGCTCCTCGTCTGTGGGATTTTCCTGGCAAGAATACTGGAGTGGGTTTCCATTTCCTCCTCCAGAGGATCTTCCTGATCCAGGGATTGAACCCACATTTCCTGCATCTCCTAAACTGTAGATGGATTCCTTACCACTAAGCCACTGGGGAAGTCCCTCTTAAACCTGGCAGTGCACTAAAATGTAAAAGACTAGAAAAGAAGGGAAAAAATTCCCAGTTCCCACTCCAGACCAAATGAAACAAAGACTCTAGAATGAAGCCCAAACAACCATGTTTTTTAAAAGTCCCCCAGATATACAAACTATGAATAAAATACACAAATAAGAACCTACATTATAGCTCAGGGAACTCCACTCAGTGCTCTGAGGTGATCTAAATGGGAAGGAAATCCAAGAGGGGACACATGTATACGTGTATCTGATTCGTTTTGCTATACAGTAGTACAGTAGAAACTAACAAAACCTTGTAAGGCAACAATAAAAAACAAATTTTGAAAAAAATTTCCTCAGGCGATTCTAATGTGCAGTAAGAGTTGAGAACCACTTCTAATCCAACATACTCATTTTGCAGATGAGGAAGCCACACCCCAGTGGACTAGAAAATAAAAGACACTGGGCCAGTATAGGAGCAACTGTGTTGCTGTTCAGTCGCTCAGCCGTGTCTGACTCTTTGCGACCCCATGGGCTGCAGCACGCCAGGCTTCCCTCTCCTTCACCATTTCCCAGAGCCTGCTCAAACTCACGTCCATCGAGTCGGTGATGCCAACCAACCATCTCGTCTTCTATTGTCCCCTACTCCTCCTACCTTCAGTCTTGCCCAGCATCAGGGTCTTTTTCAATGAGTCAGCTCTTCACATCAGGTGGCCAAAGTAACGGAGCTTCAGCTTCAGCATCAATCCTTCCACTGTATATTCAGGACTGATTTCCTTTAGGACTGACTGGTCTGATGTCCTGGCAGCCCAAGTGGCTCTCCAACACCACAGTTCAAAAGCATCAATTCTTCAATGCTCAGCCTTCTTTATGGTCCAACTCTCACATCCATACATGACTACTGGAAAAAACCTTAGCTTTGACTAGACAGACCGTTGTTGGCAAAGTAACGTCTCTACTTTTTAATATGCTGTCTAGGTTGGTCATAGCTTTTCTTCCAAGCAGTAAGAGTCTTTTAATTTTATGGCTGCAGTCACCATCTGCAGTGATTTTGGAGCCCAAGAAAATAAAACCTGTCTTTTTTTTTTATTATTGTTTCCCCATCTATTTGCCATGAAGTGATGGGAATGGATGTCATGATCTTCATTTTTTGAATGTTGAGTTTTAAGCCAGCCTTTTCACTCTCCTCTTTCACCCTCATCAAGAGGTTCTTTAGTTTCTCTTCACTTTCTGCCATAAGGATGATGTAATCTGCATATCTGAGGTTATTGATATTTCTCCCAGCAATCTTGATTCCAGCTTGTGCTATATCCAGTCTGGCATTTCGCATGATGTACGCTGCATTTAAATTAAATAAGCAGAGTGACAATATACAGCCTTGGTGCACTGTTTTTCCAATTTTGAACCAGTCCATTGTTCAATGTCTCATTCTAACTGTTGCTTCTTGACCTGCATACAGGTTTCTCAGGAGACAGGTAAGGTGGTCTGGTATTTCCATCTCTTTAAGAATTTTCCACAAGAGCCATTTTGGAAGAAATCAAATCAGATCCTTATCATGCACTACACATCAAAATTAGCTCCAGAAATGTAAACATTAAAAAAAAAATCAATCTTTATAAAAGAAAAATGGAAAAAAAATGTGCATATTTACCTGCTAGAAAAGTTATAAACAAATGCTCAGCTTCTTTGGTTAGAAAAAGAAATATAAATTGAAGTAACACTGAAATGTCCTTTTCCATATAGTATATAAATGGGATTTTTAAAAGACTAATGCTTAATGGTGTGGGTGAGGCAGACACACACTGTATTTCTTCTCTTTTCTGAATGTCAGTTTGTGTCTTCTCATACATTACTGGAAGGAATATTCATCGTTAAGCATTTTGAGAAGCAATTCAAAAATAGCTATCAAAAACTTTTAAAATAATCTAGTAAGAAAATGTTCTATTAGAGTTTTACAGAAAAACACAATTGATAGAATGTGATATATATATATATATATACAAAGAGATATATTCTAAGGACTTGACTCATGCATTTATGGAGGCTGAGAAGTCCAAAATCTACAGGATGAGCTGGCAGACAGGAAACATAGAAAAGAGACAATGTTGTAGTTCAAGTACAAAGGTCTTTAGGAGACTCAGAAAAAAGCTTGCAGTTCAAATCTGAAGACATCTGCTGCAAAATTCCCTTTGCTTGGAGTAGGATCAGTTTTTTTACCCCAGGCCTTCAACTGATTGGATGAGACCCACCCACATTATGAAGAGCAATCTGCTTTACTCAAAGTCTATGAATTTAAATGTAAATCTCGTGCAAAAACACACTCAGAAACATCCAGAATAATGTTTGACCAAATAT
>SJYX01020237.1:472415-493631 GCA_006410675.1 Oreotragus oreotragus
GGCACAAGGAGAAGGGGACAACAGAGGATGAGATGCTTGGATGGCATCATTGACTCAATGGACATGAATTTGAGTAAGCTTCAGGAGTTGATGATGGACAGGGAAGCCTGGCATGCTGCAGTCCATGGGGTCACAGAGTCGGATATGACTGAGCGACTGAACTGAACAGAATAACAAACGATGTTGAGCACCATTTCATGTATTCATTTACCATCTACATATCTTTCTTTATTAAATACCCATTAAAATATTTCCCCATTTCTCTTATTGAGCTGTTTTACTGAGTCTTGAGAGTTATTTATACTGTTAGATACAAGTCCTTTACCAGATATGTAGTTTACAAATTTTTTTTTCCACTCTGTGACTTGACTTTTCATTCTCTTTAACAGTGCCTTTTGAAGCAGAAGTTGCCAATTTTAGTGAAGTTCAATTAATTCAGTCTTTTCTTTCCTGCATGATGCTTTTGGTGTCATAACTAAAAAAACCTTTGCCCAACTCAAGGTCCCAAAGATATTCTCTTATTTTTTCTTCCAAAAGTTTTATAGAGCAAGTTTTATGGAGCAAGTATGTAGCACAGATCATATTTTTGCATATGGACATGAATTATTCTAGCACCATTAGTTAAAGAACGTCTTTCTTCCACTGAATTGCCTTTATACCTTTTTCAGAGTCAATTGACCATTTGTGTGTGGGTCTATCACTGAACTCTATTCTGCTCCATTGATTCATATATATCTATCTTTATGCTAATATCACATTATCTTGAAGACTAAGATTTATAATACATATTATACTAAGGTAATGTAAGTCTTCAAACTTTGTTCTTCAAATTATTCTGGCTATTCTAGGTCTTCTGTATTTGCATATGCATGTTAGAATAAGCTTATCAATTTCTATATAAAACCTCTTAGAATTTTGAAAGGGACTGTGTTGAATCTATAGATCATTTTAGGGAGAACATTATAACAATGTTGAGTCTTTCAGTTCACAAGAGTGGAATATTTCTCCATAAAATGGATTTTTAAATGTTGTCTGCTAACTTCAGTGAAGTCGTAAACTTATAAACATATGTTCATAACGTTTAGTGGGGACTATGTGTGTGTTTGAAAACTGCTGAAAGAGCTTAGTTTCATGTTTTGATAACATGGTGAGGACCAAAGCGGTCTGTGTGGAGCCAAGGGCACAGGGCTATGGGAGGGTGAGTCTCCAAGAATTGATGGAAATTTGGCAGTGGACCTCCACAGGCAGTGAAACCGATGTTATTATGTTATGTTAATATACTACTGAAAGATACTACTGAGATCTTAGGGGTCAGAAGTGCTTCTGGTAACATCCGGGTCATAGACTGAAAACCCCTTGCAGGAGAAAGAAACTCCCCTCATCATGTGACCTCAGATTCAGCCCCTCCTTCCAGAGTAATGAAAAAGTCCCACCATAGCACTTCAGAAAATCTATTCACCTCTACTCCACATGACACAAGGCGTTGTAATTATACATGAGCCCTCAGCCACATACTCACACCCTGCTCAGATTTGGCAAGTTGCTAACTATAAGTTTTAAAATGCTTTCTCTCTCTTTTGAGAAATAAATAAAAAGTCTTCAGTCTCCCTAATCATCCTCTCTGCAAGATTCTGGAATGCCTTTGAAGCGTGTATTCCTCTCGATCTCTCATTTATCATTCCCAGAAAGTTGATGCACCAGGTGGAAAGTTCACCTTTTTTTACTTGCTCCCCCAGCTGTAGAAGACTACTGACTTGGAACTGGTGCTAGAACTTTCCCTGCCTGTGTTTACATGGCCAGTGTCAGTTTCAGTCTAGATCTGCAGGGCAGGACAGGGATGCTGTTTTATTTTTCAGTAGTTCCTCTACTACCTGAAACATTTTCTGTAGCTGCTACCTTCTTTGTGTTCATTAGGAACTGAGCAACAGATGACATAATGCATCCTCCAGTTGGGACTTGGAAACCTACCTCAACAGAGGAGTTAAAAATGAGCATATGAACTTCAGCCACCAAAAAGAGAACAGTGTTATTTTCATAGTCCCTTCCTTCTAGGAATGATGCGGGTTTCTTACAAAAGAACGGCATTCTTCTTGCCCTGAGCAGAATACCATTCCTTCAGGACTAGGGCCTGATGTTTCCTGAATGTCCCTCGGCCAGGACCCAGAATCTATCCTGAACCCCACAGTGGAGCTGGCATGAAGAATGGCTTTTTCTGAACCAAAATACAAGAGGGAAGTCACTTCGCAGTGCATTCAGCGTTCTTGTCCTGACTTTATTCAATATTTTTGTCAGTGATTTGCTAGAAAATACAGAAAATCATGGAATTATGACAGCAAATGTAATACAGAATATCAGTGCTCACTGGATATTTCATGTTTCCCAGCCTCCCTTGAAGGTGGGCTGGGGTCACATAACTAATTCTGGCCAGTGGGCTAAGAGCTGGGAACCTCCCCCATCTTTTCCTTTCCCCGTAGCAGAGACCCTGGAATCCTTGTGTTCAGACAGCCCTGCCTCCAGGTAGAGGAGGGGAGGGGAGAGGCAATGAGTAAATGAGAAGTGAACGTTTTTGGATTAAGTCACTGAGGTTTGCCGTTCTGTCCTTTAGGGCAACTACTGCTATTATGTCGGTGAGCAGAGCCACACTGCGGTTGAGAACCAGTATCTTGGTCCTCTCAGCGTCTTGAGGATGAGCAGCGCTTTCAGGCATCAGGTGCTGCTAGCTAAAATGGAGGGCGTCACTAGAGCCCCTTTTTGCCTTAGAACTTTCTGAACTAGCAGGGAAGCTTAACGCAGAGACGCCACTTCAGAGAACTACGGCCAAAGGTGGTAGAAGCAGCCTTTCTGTGCATACATTTAATGATGTGTCTTGAAACAGGAATTTCAGTAACCTCTGAATGAGGACATCGCTTACTGTTTACTGTGCTCTGAATGGCAGGCGTGCAGGTGTAGAAACCTCTGCCAGCCCGGAGGCAGAACCCAGATCAGGCTTTCCTTCCTGGGACCGACCAGCTTCCTATTCGTGCCAAGGGCTGACATCAAAACTTTCTTGCAACAGAAAGAAAGCAGTCTGCCTCCTCACCTCTAACAACCTCCAGCTCATTATTAGGAGGAAGGAGAAGCCCTCCCTCAGCAGGACGGGGGTGGTTTTTATCGATGCACGGTTACATAATGCTGTCTGCCTCAGAAGTTACAGTGTACTAGGAATATTGGCATCACTACAAAAAATAAGTGATAAATAAATAAAGCTCTCTCGCTGGCTCCAAGCTTACCTTTGATTTGCCTTATACTGATCACAAAGAATACCTTAGGAGATTCCATCAGGATTAGAGTCTCATTCAAGAGGAACTGGTATTAATCTACAGAGAGAATTACGAAGTGGCAACTTGATCATATTTCCCTTTTTACAAGGATTTCTTTTTTTTGTTTGTTTTCTTTCTGTAGCCATGGTGAACTGGTCTATTTAGAGCTCATTGCTTAAGTAGGAAAATGAACTCAGGGGGAAAAAAAGAAAAGAAACTTTTAAACAGCACATTAGTCTCAAAATGGCAGAGACATCCATGCCTAAAAGAAGGGATACTCAAGACAGTTATCTGCTCACCACAGAGCTCAAGTATTTTAGAGTCCCTTCAGATGTGGGGGCAAAGAACTTTGAAAGATCAGCCAAAATGATAGCCTGGTGTGACAGGACCAAGTGACAATTTAATCAAAGTGGGCTTTTCTTTTTGCTGTCTGCCTATGCAGCTGCTAAAGCTCATTGCTGTTACCCAAAGGAGACGGGTTCTAATGAGGTCTCAGTGGCCCAGAACTGTCCCCAGATGAGCACCCCAGTTTCTTCTAAGCAATCAAGGGAATGTGCCAGGTGGACAGAGTTTTAGGTCTGGAGGCAGATTTATTCAGGGCGAGCCTGGTTTGGCTGTGGTCTGAACCAGTCATTGCAACCATCCTTATCGAGCTCATGCACACAAAGCCCAGAAAAAGAGATGGTTTTCCGTGATGCTCTCCACCAGCTGCCTTCTCACTTGGCGAGCAGGAGTGCTAAGCCTCATTCTTTCTCTAACTTCAGGGCCACCTGCGGCCTGATGGGTATCACTCAGCTCATGAGTGGGCTGTGTGGTTCAGAAGTTGAAAGACAAGAATGGCAACAAAAACAGGAAAGGCCTTCAACTGTTCCTTGTCCAGAACTCAGGTTGTTTACTTAGATTAGAATAACTTCCGATGTGGTGAAGCTATCAAAACACTATAGAACATATCAACATTCTGTCTGGGGTCTGCTTGAAAATAATCAGAGGGTAGGGTTGGGGTGGGAGAGTCAAGTAAGGAATGTTACTCGCCACCCAGTTCTATAAGAATCCGGACATTAGGCCCTGCAGTCACTGACCTACAAAACACCCTGGAAAGAATTCAGGTGAACACCAGCCATGAGGCACTCTATGCTCTGGGCAAACTGACAGAAAAGGCCTTCAGGTAGCTATTTTCAGGAGAAAAAATTTCATGAACCCAGATTCTTGCATCTCCCCATACTTAGAAAAGCACTAAAGTCATTAACTGATTGTGACTAACAGTAACCTTCTACCAAGATGCGNTGAACACCAGCCATGAGGCACTCTATGCTCTGGGCAAACTGACAGAAAAGGCCTTCAGGTAGCTATTTTCAGGAGAAAAAATTTCATGAACCCAGATTCTTGCATCTCCCCATACTTAGAAAAGCACTAAAGTCATTAACTGATTGTGACTAACAGTAACCTTCTACCAAGATGCGCGATTGACTGCATGTAACCCTTCTCCAAAACCACGTTTCGACTGACCTCCTCACCCCCACCCTCTGCGGAGCAGCTCCTCAGAGCTCTCTGGGAGAGAGGTCTCCCCACCTCTAGTCCTCAGTAAACCTCCAAAGAAACCCAAAACTCACAGCTCTCATACTGCACAATTTTATTTCAGTTGACAGGGGCCTGGAGGGTGGGGTTGGAGGGGTTGAGGTTATAGAAGAAAGAGTCANCACCCCCACCCTCTGCGGAGCAGCTCCTCAGAGCTCTCTGGGAGAGAGGTCTCCCCACCTCTAGTCCTCAGTAAACCTCCAAAGAAACCCAAAACTCACAGCTCTCATACTGCACAATTTTATTTCAGTTGACAGGGGCCTGGAGGGTGGGGTTGGAGGGGTTGAGGTTATAGAAGAAAGAGTCATTACTGGGAGCTGGCACTTGTTGAAACTGGGTGATGGGTAGATGGGGGTTATATGCTGATAGGATAGTTGTTAGGATCATACAAGTTAATGGATGCAAAGAGCTCAGCATATAGTGAATGCTTAATAAAAAAGCAGCTATTAGCTCCACTTTACACATGAAGATGTGAAGTTCAGAGAAATGAAGTAACTTGCCTGAGGTCATAAATCTAGGACCTGGTTGAGCAAGATCTCTAAACCACACCTACTGTATCTGAAAGCCCCGGCTCTCAGCCACTCTCCTGTGTCTCTCTTCCCTCCTCCCTTCTTCAGATTTCCGTTGACCTCCTCACCCCCACCCTCTGCGGAGCCGCTCCTCAGAGCTCTCTGGGAGGTGTCTCCCCACCTCTAGTCCTCAGTAAACCTCCAAAGAAACCCAAAACTCACAGCTCTCATATTGCACAATTTTATTTCAGTTGACAGGGGCCTGGAGGGTGGGGTTGGAGGGGTTGAGGTTATAGAAGAAACAGTCATTACTGGGAGCTGGCACTTGTTGAAACTGGGTGATGGGTAGATGGGGGTTATATGCTGATAGGATAGTTGTTAGGATCATACAAGTTAATGGATGCAAAGAGTTCAGCATATAGTGAATGCTTAATAAAAAAGCAGCTATTAGCTCCACTTTACACAAGAAGATGTGAAGTTCAGAGAAATGAAGTAACTTGCCTGAGGTTCATAAATCTAGGACCTGGTGGAGCAAGATCTCTAAACCACACCTACTGCATCTGAAAGCCCCGGCTCTCAGCCACTCTCCTGTGTCTCTCTTCCCTCCTCCCTTCTTCAGATTTCCGTGCTTTCCCACTATTTGGCTCCTTTCTTCCCTTTCAAAGTTGCATTCGCTTACTCTCCCCTCCACTCAGAGTTCTGCCTGGACCCATGCCTGCTTATAAAGTAAAGTTTCTCAATGATTCATTCAACTCACATTCAAGTGGCTGGCATGAACAGGGTGCTGGGGTGGTGGAGGTGAAGGCCCAGCTTCAGAAACTCCTAGTCTAGCACAGCAGATTGAGACCACCAGAGTTACCAAGGGCCTACCACAGGCCAGGCTCTCTAGTGTAAGTGTGGGCTGCAGAACACGAGAACCATAAAACATGCCAAGTCCCTTGCACTCAAAATAAGCAGTCTGAGGCAGAGGTGAACTGAAGAAAGTAGGACATGGGTTATTGGCAGGAAAGCCACTGACTGTAATAAATACTGGGGCTGTTCCTGTTACAGCGGGAGCTGGGGGCTCAAGAAATACAAGGGATACCAGCCTCTAATGCTGAGCGTGGTGAAGGGGGCGTGCAGCACGGGGCAGCAGGCAGAGCACGAGGAAAGGCGTGGAGTCATGCCGTAGCACGGAACACGTGAGTGGCACCTTGCTACTGCTAAGTCACTTCAGCCAGCTCTTTGGGACCTCATGGACTGTAGCCCCCAGCTCCTCTGCCCATGGGATTCTCCAGGCAAGAATACTGGAGTGAATTGCTGTGCCCTCCTCCAGAGGAATATTCCCAACCCGGGGCTCGAGCCCACCTCTCCTCTGTCTCCTGCAGTAGTGCCGCCAGAGGAGTGGCTGGAGCCACAAGGGCGCACAAGCAATGGCGGAGTCAGCACCAGGGAAACGGCGCTGTGGGTCTAAGGTGCCGGCCTGGACTCCACTCTGTTGGTCTGTGTTTCCTACACACGCCTGATAAGAATCACCCAGGTGCTTGTTAAAGGCTGAACCAGGCCTGCTACACCAGGGGCTTCAGCAAGGCTCTGAATGAGGCCTTTCAGCAAGACTCCGGTGGTTCTCATGACCAAGCACATTTGGAAACAGCCTGCAGGCAGTTTTGAGCAAAGGGAGCTAATTCTAGACCAGCTCATAACAAAATGTATCCTCATCCCCCTTGCAGAAGTGCACACCCCCTGCATCTCTGCAGGGTAAGTAGGAGTTGGTCCTATGACCTGGGCTGCAGACTTCCAGATCTCATGACCTACTGAGGCTGGGTGTGACCTTTGCCACCAGCAGCATCCCTGCAGACCAGTACATTCCCACTGGCAGAAATCAAACAGCACACAGAGAAGCAATAGAATATTGTCTGTGTCTTCTTCTCACTGTTGTTGTTTTCTTTTCTCTTTATCAGGTGATGAGATCTTGTGTTTGCAGTATGCACTAGCTATAGACTGTCTGAATACTGCAATTGAAACGGAGTAGAATGGAGAGGATGAATACTGGAAGAAAGTTTGGAGTAGTGACGAAAAATTTTTATGGGTCAGAAAATGAGGTTTGCAGCCATTTGGCCAAGTATAATAGAACATGCCTTAATGACGAGACAAATGGTATCTCCTCCTTCTAGCATTCTCAAGGAGTGCCAGCAAAAGCTTCCTCTGAGAGAGTGGTGAGTGATTTGACAATATAGATTCTATACATGCTGTGCGTAAGTGGGCTAGGGATTAGATTTCCCTAATACCAAGTTAGTGTTGCTAAAGCTTCCCGTGATGGAAAAATGCTCTCGATGCTAAATATCTTGGCTTCAGACAGTTCAGAAAGGATTAGTGAGAAATTTTATTGCAATTCATGGTTGATTCAAAAAAAAAAAAAGGAGGGGATAGGAGAAAAGAGAGAAAAGCAAGACAATGCCAAAAAATGAAAACTCATTTTAGCTCTTCTATTAAAGCCAGATGTATTTTAGGCCCTGTTTCTAGGCAACTGCATAATGGTAATATTCCTGAATCTTTTTTAAAGACTCACAACTGTCAGAGTCAGTAAAGGTCAGAAGGTAATTATAAAGTAATAAGGATGACATATGAGAGGCAGAATCACTCCAAGCAGTGACATTTTGTATTCTGCATTCATTTTCAGAAAATCTAAGAATTTCCTTGGGGCACTCAGAGCTGCCGTCTGGAAAGACCACTGACTCAATGAAACTTGAACGTGACATCACCTGCCCACCCTATCATCACACCTCTCAAATCATCCTTGAGAAGGATGGAGTCCGCACAGAGGGCACAAGCTGGTTGCTGAGGGGGTGTTACAAGCCTCTAAAACAATGTAGAGCCAGTGAAGAACTTTCTAACTGAAAACTGCCTGACTCCATACATGGACAAGAAAACTGAACCCAGAGACAGGGTGGGAAAAGGAGAAAGAAGGCAACTAAGACCTAGGCAGTGCGTGGCTGTGCCTAGGCTCTGTGAGTGCCTTATATCTAGCGTGTTGACTTTGTCCTTAATTGTGGGTGCCATCTGAGGATGAAGAATGAGATGAACATTCATTGTGTTCCCCAAGCACTTTGCTAGGCCTTTGTTATACACTAGCATTTGATTTTCACAACAGCTGAACAGGGCTGATAGGTATCATTTCTATTTCACAGGGGACGAAGCCAGAGGTTGTCTCCCTGATCCTGTCCACTTACTGTAGGTGTGACTTTGGAAAAGGTCATGCAAGCTCTCATCTGCAAAATGGTGATAAAGTACCTCGTGGGGTACTTTACAAGATTGAATGGGTAGTTCATGTGAATGTCTAGCACAGAAAGCTGGGCAGTCAGAACATCACTGACTCACCAGTCAGAACATCGCACGTCTTTTCTCAAAACCTTCCAGCAGCTTCCATCCCACAGGAATAAGCCTCCTGGGCCTGCTCCCCCTGGAAATGCCCCTCCACACACAGATCTTTCAACCCCATCCTGATCCTCTTGGCTCCTGCTGCGCCTGGGGCATCCAACCTGCGACCACCTCACGTAAAATGCAGTTCCTCACCCCCATTCTCTCCTCAATGCCGTGGCTCTCCTTTGCNATAAGGTAGTGTTGCTTTTACTTCTCCGAGAAAGTTCCATACTGTTTTCCAGTGACTGCATCAATTTACATTCCCACCAACCGTGTACAAGGGTGCCCTTTTCTCCACATCCTTGAAAACATGTTGCGTTCTTGATGATCAACATTCTGATAGGTGTGAAGTAATATCTCATTGTGGTTTTGATTTGCATTCCCCTGATAATTAACAACATCGAGCACCTTTTCATGCGTCAGTTGGCTATCTGGATGTCCTCCTTGGAACAATGTCTACCTGTCTTCCACTCATTTTTAATTGGGTTGTTTTTTTGATATCATATATAGAGGATGCTTATGTGTTTTGGATATTAACCCCTTATTAGTCATATCATTTACAAATATTTTCTCTCATTCAGTAGGTTGTGTTTTCATTTTGTCTCTGTTTTCCTCTGCTGTGCAAAAGCTTTTAAGTTTAATTAGGTCCCATTTGTTTATTTTTTGCCTTTGTTTCCTTTGCTTTAGGAGAAATAAGGTAGTGTTGCTTTTACTTCTCCGAGAAAGTTCCATACTGTTTTCCAGTGACTGCATCAATTTACCTTCCCACCAACCGTGTACAAGGGTGCCCTTTTCTCCACATCCTTGAAAACATTTGTTGCATTCTTGATGATCGACATTCTGATAGGTGTGAAGTAATATCTCATTGTGGTTTTGATTTGCATTCCCCTGATAATTAACAATGTCGAGCACCTTTTCATGCGTCAGTTGGCTATCTGCATGTCCTCCTTGGAACAATGTCTACCTGTCTTCCACTCATTTTTAATTGGGTTGTTTTTTTGATATCATGTGTAGAGGGTGCTTATGTGTTTTGGATATTAACCCCTTATCAGTCATATCACTTACAAATATTTTCTCTCATTCAGTAGGTTGTGTTTTCATTTTGTCTCTGTTCTCCTCTGCTGTACAAAAGCTTTTAAGTTTAATTAGGTCCCATTTGTTTATTTTTTGCCTTTGTTTCCTTTGCTTTAGGAGACAGATCCAAAAAACACTGCAATGATTTAAGTCAAATTTTGCCACAACAACATGGATGGACTTGGAGAGTATTATACTAAGTGAAATAAGTTAAACACTGTATGATATTACNCAAAAGCTTTTAAGTTTAATTAGGTCCCATTTGTTTATTTTTTGCCTTTGTTTCCTTTGCTTTAGGAGACAGATCCAAAAAACACTGCAATGATTTAAGTCAAATTTTGCCACAACAACATGGATGGACTTGGAGAGTATTATACTAAGTGAAATAAGTTAAACACTGTATGATATTACTTATATGTGAAACCTAAAAAACACAACAAACTAGTGAATATAACAAAAAAGAAACATTCACAGATATAAGAAAACAAAAGTGGTTACCAGTGGAGGGAAGGAGGGGGACAATATAAAGCTAGGGGGTTAAACAGTACAAAACTGTCACATATAAGCTACAAGGATATACTGTACAATACAAGGAATATAGCCAGTATTTTAATTATAAATGACTATAAGCCTTAAAAACTGTGAATCACTACAGTGTACACCTGTAACTTACATAATATGGTATATGAACTATACTTCAATTGAAAAAAAAAATCACAAGTTGAACACCATCCTTTTAAATATAATGGAGATTATCTGACCTCTCAAGAAAATACTCCTATGTATCTGACTCCCATTAAATTGGAGTTAGGAGACAGGCATAGTATAAGGTCTATGCTGGGCTCATGTAATCCCATCAGTAACAGGTGACTGCTGAAGAGCAAAGTGCCGGAATCACATTCCTTGCAAGTTTTAATTCACGTATGTGTTGTATACCTTGTCGTTTAGTCGCTGAGTCACATCTGATTCTTTTGTGACCACAATGGACTGTAGCCTGCCGCTCCTCTGTGCATGGGTATTCCCATAGAGAAATACTACAGTGGGTTGCCATTTCTTTCTCCAGGGGATCCTCCCAACCAAGGGATTGAATCTGCAGCTTCTGCACTGCAGACAAATTCTTTACCACTGAGCCACCCGTGCTTCCCACTGTATACCTACTGTGGGCTAAATACCACAACTGCAAAGCTGAACACAACGTAGTCCTTACTCCAGAAGTGACCAGCAGACAAAGGGACAGAGGGAGCCAGAAAGGNAGGGATTGAATCTGCAGCTTCTGCACTGCAGACAAATTCTTTACCACTGAGCCACCCGTGCTTCCCACTGTATACCTACTGTGGGCTAAATACCACAACTGCAAAGCTGAACACAACGTAGTCCTTACTCCAGAAGTGACCAGCAGACAAAGGGACAGAGGGAGCCAGAAAGGCACAATGGCTTTTCTTAATTTTATAACATTATTATCAAGTCTAAAAATTAAATGACCAATAATACATCCAGATAAGATAAGCAAATGGGATTCAAAAGGGAAAAGGAATAAGACATTGATTAGGTGATTTATTACTAACAGCTTTTGCAGAAGTAACACCTCTCACTGTAAAGATCTTTCCCATCAACTTCTCAAGTTGCTTTGAGATTTAAATTATCTTTTAACTTCCTGTTTCTGTTGTCATAGCCACATTTATTTCTGTCTGCTGGTGATCATGTCTTCCTCCTGCCAGCTGGCTGTCTCATTTTTCAGTTTCTAGCAACTTTGAAACAGAAGAAAATCTGATAAAAATAACTTGATATCATTTAATGTGTTGATATGTTAAAGGAATCCTGTTGCTGCTTCACAAAGATCATGCTTCTATTCTTCAAAACTTTTCCAACAGGAAACAAAGTTTATATATAGTTTCTGAATATCTATGAATGGTTTACACTTAGAATAAATTTTCACAGGCTGTTTTTAGGAATATGCATATAATTACTGTTTTTTTATTTATAGTGATATTATCCTACAAATATGAAAGTCATCAAAGAAATTCTGATCTCAAAATGTGGTTTACCACAAAATTTCAAGTAGCTTAAAAAAAGGAAAAGCAATTATAGGAGCTGTAAAAAGGAAGAAAAAAATAGGAAAACATATACTGAATCTAAATTTACCTCAGAAAACATTTTTCCAAGTGAAATGTAATTGTTCTATTGCTTAATAGCCACAAAAACCACATGGATCACCATGTGATATTTAAGTAGTTATTTAAAAAGGAGGGCAGTTGTCCTTTAAGACAAAAATTTGACAGTATTTTTCACAGTGAAACTTAAAAAGGTTTTGGAAATTCTTAGAATTGTTCACTTAAATTCAGCAGTTCTGAATTACTTCCATAATTACAGGATGGTTTTATCTGTGAAAACCAAACACAACATTAAGTATTAGCACGTAACCAACAATTATATAGAGTACTGTGCCAAAGGAAGGTGCATTTCTTGATGGCAAAGTGACAGAGAAATGTAAACTAAAGATTACCCAGCTTTGCAAGAAAGCCTATCTTTCTTCTCCTGGATTTAAGCCATCAAGAAGAAAACTATGAGGAGTCAGAATAAAACAAATGAACCATCATAATAAAGGAGACGTAAGAATCTTTTGAAACACAATTCAAGAGTAAAACCTAGCCCTCTTTAAAAGTTTAGAATACTGTTAATTAAAAGGCTAATCTTCACAGGCAGTGGAGTGCTAGTAAATTAATCTGAAAGTAATGGTTACTGTGATGGCTTAAAAATGTTGTCTGAAAATTCTCTGACATTCCACAATGCAAATGATGGGTCAGACTTGGTGTCTCACTTCTAATGAAACAAAGAGGCAAAACCAATACTCCATGACTTTCAGCTTCTGCCTAGCAACGCTCATATGCCCTCTGAGGGCACTGGCTCTCAGAAACCACCTAACCAACTGTAAGGACATCCGGCTCACATGAAGGCACCATACATACGTGAGAGTTTCGGTCAATGGCCCCTGCTAGATCCCCAGCGGACACCAGCATCAACTTGCCAGTCACATTAGGGAATCGTAAGCCTTCAGATGATTCTAGCACCTGGCTTCTAATGCTCAAAGTGCACAGATGTACTTGAAGCTAACTCAACTTTACAGTTCACTTTGCACTGTTTTCTGCCCTTCCCCTTTAGTCCGAAATAGTTAGTTTCATTACACTTCCAAGAGCATACTTCATACCCCTTTATTGTCATTTATCAGTTTATTCACAGTAAAGATAAAATACAAATGTCTGCCACACATGGATGGTGATCTTAGGGGCTCAAGCTCCCAGTCCCTCAGGACCTTGCCTGCGTGCTCACTGCACACCACCTGGCTCTGTCCTGGCCTCGTTCCCTTCTTAGGACAGAGAAAATCTAATCCGTAAGATATCCATTCTGTCACAGGGAGAGATTTATAAATAAGCATTATTTTTTGACAGACCATTCTAATCAGGATTAAAACACACACACACACACACACACACACACCTAGTTTTTAGCTTACTCCTCCACCTCAGTCAGAATTGAGACCAAACATCTTTGACAGTGCTTTATTATCTGTGCTCAGACTTTAAATAAGATATCCCTAATTTCCCCAGTTTCAATCTAACCATGTACAGTTCTAGTACTGACCTTCTAATTTGCAGTATGACCCTAGACAAGCCACCTTACATCTCTGCCTCCACCCAAATCCAAGAGAGAGAATGACACCCTTTTTTAACCTACTTACTTATAGGTAAGTAGGCATAAGATTTATGTTGTTGATCAATCACAGGTAAAATATATAAGGTTTTATCATATTAACTACTTTCTAATATTTGTTTTTATAATTTAATCAAAATAAAAATGGCACACATTCAGAACTACAAAATTCAGCAGTTATATCAGATGAATTAAGTAGTAAATCTAGTCATAATAATAAATTCATTCATCCATGCGCTCATTTAATTACATTAAGAAATCAGTGTGTCTGCCCTCTGATGCCCTCTTGCAACACCTACCATCTTACTTGGGTTTCTCTTACTTTGGACATGGGGTATCTCTTCACAGCTGCTCCAGCAAAGCGCAGCTGCTGCTCCCTACCTTGGACGAGAGGCATCTCCTTACCGCCGCCCCTCCTAACCTCGAATGTGCAGTAGCTCTTCTTGGCCCTCCTATGCCCGCACAGCCACCGGTCCCTGGACATGGGGTTGCTCCTCTCAGCTGCCACCCCTGACCTATAAAAAACCTTTTAAAGGGCTCCAAGACAAAGAACAGGTCCAAACCAAGGTTTGGACCAGGTTACCAGGGCTAGTGTTATCAGGGCCTCTGGATTCATACTATAACTCCTTGCTGAGTTTGTGATATTTGGTACTTCACAGTTTTTTTGGTTTTTAGTGTTCACATGGCTTGTCCCCCTCCCATGGAGGTACCCACTCACTGCCTTCCAACACTTCAGAACAAGCATCTGCTGGCTGACAAGTGTGTGTCAGGAACCACATTCTGGGCATTGTGATACACAAGATGGGGCTCAGTCGGTGGCAGACAAACACCAACAGCCAACCTCAGCACATTCTAATACGGCAAATGCTAAGATGAGAGTACACTCTAGGGGGCCCAGAAAGGGGGAATTTAACCCGTCGGGAATTCAAAGATGACTTCCAGAGACATCCGGAAGAGATCAAGCCAGCCCCAGGCCAAGAAAGGGCAGGAGGATGGTCCAGGGGTCACTCTAAGTGCAGTTGCAAAACTTCATGATGTGTTTGGGGAACTACCGGGGGTGTGTGTTACCAGGACATAAGATATGAGCTCAGAGTCTCTTATGCTAAATGCAGGGGCACAGACTTCGCGTTTAGAATGTGAAATGATTCCATTTTCTTGCAGACTGATCATTTGAATGGAGGATAGTTTTAATGCAGGCTTGTGAAAGGTTCCTTAGGTCTATGAAAGCAAGACTTGGTGAGATCTTGGATGACACATCTGGCCTTTTTCATACAGTAACAGGAGAAGATACAGACCCTTCAGAAGCCGCTGTAGTCAGCAGTGGTCTCCAGTCTTTTTTGGCACCAGGGGTGGACTTTATGAGAGGGTGGGAGGGATGGTTTCCAGATGATTCAAATGCTTTACATTTATTACACACTTCACTTCTATTATTATGTTAGCTCCACTGCAGATCATCAGGCATTAGATTCCAGAGGTTGGGAACCCCTGGCCTAGAGGATTTCTTATTAATAGAATTAGGCAAAAAGCCTAGAGAGGCTGGGTGATCCACTAAAGTACATGGTCAACCTACAGGCTCACTCCAACTGTTGAGCCTCCTAAAACCAGAGAAGCAAGTGAATCAACTTTGAGACTTCTCAAAAATCAGATTCATTGAAAAAGGCCCATGTTGACATTTCAGAGCCTTCTGAGTGTCACGAAAATCCTAACGATTGGGACTCAACCAACTCACTTCTCAGGGATTCTCTAGACCAGAGGTTGCAAGGCAGCAGCCACTTTATCTGCTCAATGCTCTTTTATTCATCCCATGTAATATTAAAAACAGAAGCTAAAACAACTTAAAATCCATGCAAAAATATCAGTCAGGAGATTTCACGTGAAAATATGGGTCCCAGCTTTGTTTGGAGAAAATAATCTGAAAATACTGGCCTGCCTTCCTGTGTTGCAACAACTGGTTGGAGGGAAACAGCAGCTGCCACACCGCCCCGTCTTCCTCCTCCCCCTAGATGGGGCGTGACATGCCAGTCCCTACCGGGGCCCCTACAGGGGACTTCTGAGTCTTCAGCAGTGGACCCTAAACATTCTTAGATGTCTTCACCTTAAGACCATAGCCCCTCATCTCCATCTAGATTTATCAGGTGATCAAACTGAAAAATTCCTTCAAGACTAATGAGCATTACCCACAGCTCTCTCTGGCCAAGTCCTCGGTGCTATTATTGGGTCAGGTAGGGTCAGGTAGGAGTCAGGGCAGGCAGAGCACCCTGATGGATCAGAAGGGTTTGTGGAGCTGATTAAAAAGATAATAATAAGACAACCACAAAAAGAACGGAATTGGGTCATTTGTAGTGATATGATGGACCACTTAAAGAGTGGTAAGTCAGGAAGAGAAAAACAAATATATTAACACATATGTATGGAATCTAGGAAAGTGGTACAGAAGGACCTATTTGCAGGGCAGGAATAGAGACGTAGCTGTAGAGGACAGATGTCTGGACACAGTGAAGGAAGGAGAGGGTGAGACGAATTAGGAAAAGTGATGGTGGTTTAGTTGCTAAGTCATGTCCAACTCTTTGTAACCCCATGGACTGCAGTCTGCCAGGCTCCTCTGTCCATGGGATTTCCCAGGTAAGAACTGGAGGGAATTGCCACTTCCTTCTTCAGGGGATCTTCCTGACCCAGATCAAACCTGTGTCTCCTATAGTGCAGGCTGTCTCCTGCATTTCAGGCAGATTCTTTACTGCTGAGCCACCAGGGAAGCCCGGGAAAGTGGGATGGACCCATATACACTGCTGTGGACAATTTAGTGGGAAGCTGCTGTGTAGCACAGGGAGCTCAGCCTGGTGCTCTGTGATATTTGGAGGGGTGGGATGGCGGGGGAGGTTCAAGAGGAAGGGGATATATATAAGTATATATACATATATATATATATATACACACACAGAGCTGATTCACTTCATCGTACAACAGAAAGTAACACAGCATTATAAAGCAATTATACTCCAGTTAAAAAAAAATTAAGAGAGAGCTTGCTTTCTCTCTCTGCTCTCCTCCAGGTGAGGACACGATGAAAGCTGGGAGTCTGCAACTCTCAAGAGGGCTCTGGCCAGAATCTGATCATGTTGGCACCTTGACCCCAGACTTCCAGCCTCCAGATTGTGACAAATAAATTTCTCTTGTTTACAAGCCAAAAAAAAAAAAAAGACCTATATGGAGAGGGGCAGGACAGAGGTGGGGGGAGGAGGAACTAGAATGGAATTAGTTTCTTGGCAGAAAGTGTGAGTGGGACAGGGAGGGATTCCTCTCTGTCTCAAGCCTCATGGTCAAATGTTAAAAAAAAAAAAAAAAGCATTAGTAGCCATGCACTTCTAAATTTTATTACTAATTAGAATTTAACATGCTTGGGGGTTTGGGATGAGGTGTTGAGTACCAAGTATGTTACCTTGGACAGGGTGAGCTTTTTCCAGTTCAGACTTAATATCTCTACAGAAAATAAGAGCAAGGGGATGCTTCACCCAGATGGTTTTGCTCTTTGGTATCTACACACATTTTGAAAACAATGTACTTTTAAACTTTTCTGTGCACTGGCATTAGGTGATGACCGCTGGCTTTCTTTCCTTTTCAGTTTGCCCTTTGCTCTCCAAACAACTTTTAGTTTGGAAGGCTACAGTCAGCCCACAGTTGGACTAGTGGCATAAAAAAAATTGTGTAATAGTGGGGACACATGAGTGCCAACAGGTGGTTTTGCAATCTAATGTCTTATGATAAATTCTGTCATCCCATTGCTCAGCATGAATTCTGAGCCTGATGATGGTTGTTTTGCGGTGTGCACATTAACCACATCAAGATGAGGCTCTCACCCACCCAGGATAGGGTTTCATGGGGCTTTGGAAGGAAGGGTTCCAAGTCTGAATAAAAAAAAAAAAAAAGCATTAGTAGCCATGCACTTCTAAATTTTATTACTAATTAGAATTTAACATGCTTGGGGGTTTGGGATGAGGTGTTGAGTACCAAGTATGTTACCTTGGACAGGGTGAGCTTTTTCCAGTTCAGACTTAATATCTCTACAGAAAATAAGAGCAAGGGGATGCTTCACCCAGATGGTTTTGCTCTTTGGTATCTACACACATTTTGAAAACAATGTACTTTTAAACTTTTCTGTGCACTGGCATTAGGTGATGACCGCTGGCTTTCTTTCCTTTTCAGTTTGCCCTTTGCTCTCCAAACAACTTTTAGTTTGGAAGGCTACAGTCAGCCCACAGTTGGACTAGTGGCATAAAAAAAATTGTGTAATAGTGGGGACACATGAGTGCCAACAGGTGGTTTTGCAATCTAATGTCTTATGATAAATTCTGTCATCCCATTGCTCAGCATGAATTCTGAGCCTGATGATGGTTGTTTTGCGGTGTGCACATTAACCACATCAAGATGAGGCTCTCACCCACCCAGGATAGGGTTTCATGGGGCTTTGGAAGGAAGGGTTCCAAGTCTGAATATGAAGCGAACTGAAAGTTACTCAGCTGCGTCTGACTCTTTGCGACCCCAGGGACTGCAGCCCGCCAGATGACTCTGCCCATGGAATTCTCCAGGCAAGAATACTGGACTGGGTTCTCATGCATGACTACACAAACATAACCAGCCTGAGAGCTGGTACAACAGTTAGACAAACATTTTAGTCCCTGGTAGAGGAAGGAAAAGCCAAGGAACTCAGCTTCTTACTACCCACTTTGTCCTCTACAGTAAGAAGCCTCCATCTCCTGAAGGTGTGCTCACCAGGTAGGACACCCCAGACAGTAGAATCTGATAGAAATGGGTGCCAGGTCAAAGTATGTCCACTCCACTGTTAGGTATATGAACAATTCCAGCCTTGTAAATTCTGGCAGCGTCCTTAAAAGAAATAATCATCTTGTCCTTCTGAAGAGTTCAACTGTCTGGCAAGAGTAATAAAGAGTAAAAACACTTGAGTTTGTCTCCTCATCATCCTGGTGATCACACATCCTATGTGTGTGTGTGCACTCAGTCATGGCTGACTCTATGCAACTCCATGGACTGTAGCCCTCCAGGCTCTTCTGTCCAGGGAATTTTCCAGGCACGAATACTGGAGTGGGTTGCCATGCCCTCCCTCCAGGGGGTCTTCCCGACCCAGGGATTGAACCTGAGTCTCTCGCACTTCCTGCGTTGGCAGGCAGATTGTTTACTGCTGAGACACCAGAGAAGCCCCGAGAACAGCTATATCCCAAGACGTTAACCCTGAAAGCTCTTAATAGTATATAAATTTTTTGCTTTTCCTTTGGTTTAGTGGACTCGCCTCACATAATCACACTTACTTAATCCAAACCCCTAACCTGAGATATTCTCCTCAAGCCTCTCCCACTTTACCCCTGAAACCTTTCAGAGCACAGTGGTGGGCAAAGGAAGTGGGTCTTTTCCTAGGAATTTCATTCAATAAATTCAACCAATATTTAGTGACCACCTACTACATGTCAGATACTCAAGACATTTGGAACATAACAAATAAAAGACTGAATGATCTACCTTATCATGAGCAGTGATCATGCTTTAAAAAACGTGGGTGTCAAGAAATGTATAAAAATTTTTTGAGCTGATTTTAAAACTATATTAAAATGCATATGTATATCTTAGTTTATGGGAAGGGAGTAAGCTGATCAAAGAAGTGCTGCTATTCTTTTCAAAACATGTTTCCACTAAAAAAAAAAAACAGGTTTCCATATAGCAATTTGTATTAATATTTTAGTATATGAATAAATGTGTGTGGTTTGAAAGAACTGACATTGCTCTAAAAAGTAAACAACTTATTGCTTCATTTTTCAGCAGTGGGGCCCTCACTTCTGTCACTTTTATTGAAAGCTGCTCCTTGCTTTTTCTTTCAATAAAAAGACAGTTATTTCCAGTTCAGACACAGCTGTATTATCTTATTTGGTTCCTTTTGTAGTGATCATAGCCTAGAAATTTTCAACTCGTAACTACTTCTTGAGAATTTAATATATGTGGTTATCAATGGAATATGTCTAACATAAAATATTATAATAATGCACTATAATAAAGCAATTTTTAGAAGCCCCGAGAACAGCTATATCCCAAGACATTAACCCTGAAAGCTCTTAATAGTATATTAAGGTAGTAGGCTTAAGATTAATCCCTTTGCACATCTGCTTTTCAAAAATCACATTCTGAATATAAAAGTCAAAGAATCAAGTCTCAGTTTGCAATTCATATGTAACAGGAATTTCATGTTTTAATACCTAAGGGTTAGATTTTGTCAAGAAGCAACCAACAATTACACAGTGCTTTACAGTTAATAAAAAATGTTTATATGCATCATCTTAATTACTGTGTCCAGCAGATACTACTACACAGATGACAAAGTAGTTCGGTTCAAGTATGGGTATTATCATCTCTACTTAACATATATGTAACCAGAGACTCCACAGGGTTAAGTGACTACCTCAAAATGGACCATTCGTGAGGAGGCATAGCCAGGCCTCAAGTGGACACCGTACAATTTTCTACAAATTATAAAAAACTCTCATACAAAGGTATAGTGACCACATGTCAAAGATTTAACTCATTAGCAAGGAGATTAGCAGAATGACAAGGTTAGTTCAAAGAAAGACAGGAGAAACTGATACACAAACACACACGTGTCCGCGAGGAGGGAAAACAGAATGCTGTTTTAAGACTGCAGAGATAGATGCAAAACTGGATGCCTTACAAGGCAAGAAAACCGTAACTCAAAGAGTTACCTTTTTTACCAAACTATTCCTTTGCAACTTACCAGTCTTCTCTAAATTATCTCACATCTAACTTTAGAGGGACTGGGCCCTAGTCAGTAGTAAGTACCAAGTCAGCTTCCTCCTCTGGAGCAGGAGTCAGCAAATTTTCTCTCTGCAGGGCCAGACAGCAAATATATATACACGCATCAGGCGTTCTAGGCCATTTGGTCCCTGTCACAACTACTCAACTCTGCTGTTGCAACATCAAAGTAGCCATAGGCAACAAATAATGAATGAGCATGGCTATGCTGCCCTAAGACATTACTTACATAAAACGGGATAGGCATGGTTTGACCCATAGGATACTTTGCCAACTTCCTTGCCCTAGAGCTTCAGATGATCCTTGGGTAGCCCAGTTAGACAACCCTCTAAGTACAACTTTGAAGTGACCTGCAGTAATCTTTCTGCTTTATTTCCAAGTTTTAGATAATTTTTTAAAAACGGTAGTACCTAGGATTCACGCTGATGTTATGGCAAAACAAATAAAGTAAAATAAAGTTAAAAAAAAAAAAAAAAGGTAGTACCCAGGCTTTCAAACAGCTTTTGCGGTGCTTTTCCTGCACTATATAAGACAGCTTACTTTGCTGTCTCTCTAAGGCTCATTCAGACTTTGGACTTCTGTTACAGAACAGAAGGCAGCTCTCATTAAAGAACATTAGGGGCTTCCCCAGTGGCTCAACAGTGAAGAACTTGCCTGCAAGGCAGGAGACATAGCACAAGCTGTGCTTCAATTCTTGGGTCAGGAAGACCCCCTGGAGAAGGAAATGGCAACCCACTTGCCTGGAAAATCCCATGGACAGTCCATGGGGTCACAAGAGTCTGACATGACTTAGTGACTAAACAACAAAGAACATTAAAACAAAA